>JAZKJV010008146.1:0-155127 GCA_037367405.1 Ottelia alismoides
TGGTGCACCGCCGACATCGGCTGGGTCACCGGCCACAGCTACATCGTCTACGGCCCCCTCTCGGCCGGAGCCACTCAGGTCATCTACGAAGGCGCGCCCGATTACCCCGCCTTCGACCGTTGGTGGTCCATCGTCGAAAAGTACAAGGTCAGCATCTTCTACACCTCGCCCACCGCCATCCGCGCGCTCATCAAGCAAGGCGACCACCACCCGAACTCCCACGACCTTACGAGCCTCCGCCTCCTCGGCTCCGTCGGTGAGCCCATTAATCCGGCAGCGTGGGAATGGTATTACCGCGTCATCGGCGGCGGCCGCTGCCCCATCGTCGACACCTGGTGGCAAACCGAAACCGGCGGCATCTTGATTGCGCCCATGCCCGGCGCCGTCCCGCTCAAGCCCGGCTCCGGCACCTTGCCCATGCCCGGCGTGCTCGCCGAAGTGGTCGACATGCAAGGCAACCCCGTCGGCGCCAACCGCGAAGGCTTCCTTGTCGTCAAGCGTCCCTGGCCGTCCATGATCCGCACCATCTGGGGCGATCCGGAGCGCTTCAAGGAACAATACTGGAGCCGCCTGCCCGGTATCTACTTCACCGGCGACGCCGCGCGCCGCGACGACGACGGCTACTTCTGGGTCCTCGGCCGCGTCGACGACGTCATGAACGTCTCCGGCCATCGTCTCTCCACCATGGAAGTCGAATCCGCTCTCGTGCGCCATCCCGCCGTCGCCGAAGCGGCCGTCGTCGGCAAGCCGCATGAGATCACCGGCCAAGCCGTCTGCTGCTTCGTCAGCCTCAAGAAGGGCGATTTCGATCACGACGTGCTCGGCAAGGAACTGCGCCAGTGGGTCGCCAAGGAGATCGGTGCCTTCGCCCCGGCCGGAAGAGATCCGCTTCAGCGAAGCGCTGCCGAAGACGCGTTCCGGCAAAATCATGCGCCGCCTGCTCCGCGAGCTCGTCACGTCGAATACCGTCTCCGGCGACGTCACCACGCTCGAGGATCTCGGCGTCATCACCAAGCTCGCCGCCCAGCACGACGACGAAAGCATAGGAAAACGAAAATGGCCATCCCCGCCGCCGACCTGCTCGGACACATCGATTACACCATTTGGGCCACGAATCGAATCCTCGATTCGTGCGCCCAGCTCTCTGACGAGGAGCTCCACCGGGAGATGAACGTCTCCCACTCGGGCGTCCTCGTCACGCTGCAGCACATCTACTACGCGGACCGCGTCTGGCTCGCCCGCCTCGAAGATCGCACCATCAATTTCGCCGACGAAGGCGGACGGTCCCTCGCTCGCTGAGCTTTCCTCCATGTGGCCCAGCGTGCTCAAGGATCTCCGCGATTACGTCAGCGGCCTCACCGACGAAATGGCCGGCGAGACCTTCGGCTACAAGAACCTGCAAGGCGAGGAGAAGCGCCTGCAGCGCGGCCAGGCGCTGCTTCACGTCGTGAACCACGCCACGCTCCACCGCGGCCAGGTCGTCGCCATGCTCCGCCAACTCGGCCACCAGCCGCCGCAGACGGACTTGGTCTATTTCTACCTCAGTTGAGCCAAGGCTAAAATAGAGAACGAGATGCCCAGGCAATTGGAAGCTGTATTCGAGCACGGTGTTCTGCGTCCGCTCGAACCACTCGCTTTGGCTGAGCATCAGCGTGTTCACCTCACCCTGGTGGAACGTCCTGATCCGCCCGCCGCTGTCGAGCATCGGGGGGCCGAACTTCAGTGGCTCGCCAAGCACGCCGGTCCCTACGCCGGGCAATGGGTCGCGTTGGATGGCCCCACCTCCTGGCTCATGGCCCTCGCTTGGCCGAAGTCAGAGCGGCTGCCCTAGCCCTGGGTGTCAAGGGAGCCGTTTTTCGCGAGCATTCCAGACAACGACCTGCCTTCGGGCGGTTGGTAGTCTCATGCTCCGGTTGGATTTCGCGCAACTCCATTCCTACGCTGGGGAAAAGGATGGGATCGTTGTACCGGTCCGCCTGCGCTCGAATGGCCATGAAGTTGGTTTCGCGGCGCTCGTCGACAACGGATCCACTTTTGCCTCTTCCGGCGGGAACTGGCCGAAGCCCTGGCTCTCGACTTGACTGGTGGCATTCCGCAACGCTTCCGGACGGCCACGGGGAGCTTCGAGGCCTTTGGCCATGAGGTGCAGATCACCGTTCTCGGCATTCCCACTTGGTCGAGAGTCTACTTCTTTGCCGACCCCGCCATCAACAAGAACGTTCTCGGCCGCATCGGTTGGCTCGACCGCGTCAGGCTCGGTCTCGTCGAACACGATAGCCAGCTTTACCTCTCTCCCTACGACGAGTGACGTTGTCGCCAATTTTCAACTTTCTTCATCACTCTCAACCCCAACAAAAAGAACCACTTCCTCCGCTACGATCCCCGTTTCGGACCCCATCCCGCCTTGGTCCGCCTGCTACGCTCGGATCGCTGTGAAGAAGTCCACTCTCTCTCGAAACTCGCCCGTCGGGCCCACGTTCCATCGGCCGCCGCTGCCGACCATCTCGACGCCATCGTCACCGACCTCGTCCGCCGCCTCCGCGCCGGCGAGCCCGCCCGCCTGCCCGGCCTCGGCGTCTTCCGTCCCGATGAAAACGAAGCCACGCGCTTCATCATCGATCGAAAGGAGGAACAATGATCCACGAGCGCACCCTCGGCGACGTCATCCTCCGCCGCCTGCGCCACGCCGGCACGCCTCTCCAAATCGACGGCCTCGGTTCCTTCTGCAAGCAGGAAAACGGCGCCATCCAGTTCGAGCCTCAGAAGAAGCCTCGCGTCTTCCTCGCCTACGTAGTCGAGGACAAGCCGCTGGTCACGCGACTCTACGACGACCTCGCCCGCCTCGGCTTCGACCCCTGGATGGACTGCCAGAAACTCCTGCCCGGCCAGAATTGGCCCCGCGCCATCGACCAGGCCATCCAGATCTCCGATTTCTTCGTGCCGTGCCTCTCGAAAAATCGGTCATGAAGCGCGGCACGTTCAGGCCGAACTCCGCTTCGCCCTCGAGTGCGCCCGCCGCGTCCCGCTCGATCAGCCCTTCCTCGTGCCCGTCCGTCTCGAGGAGTGCAAGGTGCCGTCGCGCATCACGCAGGAATTCCAGTTACGTCGACCTCTTCCCCGATTGGGGCAAGGGCCTCGGCAAGCTGGCTACGACGCTGGGTTCTTCAGCTTTTTCCTGATGGAATCCACGTTCTTCGCGTCTGGCGCCAGTTCCACATACTTGCGAAACGACGCCTGCGCCGCCTTCGTGTTGCGCAGGCGCTCCTGCGTTTCGCCCAACCGCAAATAGGCTTCCGCAAAGTTCGGGTCCCACTTCGTGGCTTCCTCGAAGCGCTTTGCCGCCGCGTTCAGGGAGCCCTTTTTCAGGTAGAAGTTGCCGATCTTCAATTCCTTCTGCGCTTGCAGAGGATTCAACACGTAGTCTTCGGTCTTGCCCTTCAGCGTCTCGTCTTCCTCCGGTGGGGGAGGAACGCCCGCCGGAGGCTGTTGCGCGCACAACGACACCGCCATGGAAGAGAGGAGCAAAACCCAGCGTGTCACAATCAAATTATAGGATGACGCTGCGTGAGAAGGTCGGCCAACTGCCCACGTCGCCCGGCGTCTACCTCTACAAGGACGACGCCGGCAAGGTCATCTACGTCGGCAAAGCCAAGAGCCTCCGCGCCCGCGTCCGCAGCTATTTCAACGAGGATCGCCTCGCCGATTCCAAACCGGCACGCTGATTCCGAGGCGCGCGACATCGACGTCATTCTCGTCGACAACGAAAAGGAAGCGCTCGCCCTCGAGAACAACCTCATCAAGCAGTGGAAGCCCCGCTTCAACATCCTGCTGCGCGACGACAAGACCTATCCCTACATCAAGCTCACCGGCGAGAAGTATCCCCGCGTCTTCGTCACCCGCCGCTGCGCAAGGATGGCGGCACCTACTTCGGGCCCTATTTTCCGGGCAATCTCGCCCACCGCCTCGTCGATTTCATCCACCGCACCTTCAAGCTGCCGTCCTGCAAAATCGACTTCAGCCGCAACCACACGCATCCGTGCCTTCAGTATCACATCCACCGCTGTCACGGCCCGTGCGTGAAGGGTCTCGTCGCCGACGACGTCTACGCCGGCTCCGTCCGTGAAGTGCGTCTCTTCCTCGAAGGCCGCCTCAAGGACCTGACCGACGGCCTCCGCGACCGCATGAACACCGCCGCGGAGAATCTCGAGTTCGAACGCGCCGCCGCTCTCCGCGATCTCATCTCGACGGTCGAAGAGATGGAGCAGCGCCAGAAAATGGCCGCCGCCGAGGGTGACGATATCGACATCTTCGGCATCCACGCCGAGCCCCCGCTCGTCGCGGTCAATCTCTTCCACCTCCGCCGCGGCCGCATTGTCGATCGTCGCGAGTTCTTCTGGGAAGATCAGGACGCCTTCGACGAATCAGCTTTCTTCAGCGCCCTGCTCATGCAGGTCTACATCGATCAGAACTACGTTCCCAGCCAGATCCACGTGCCCGTCGATTTCGAGGATCGCCCCGTGCTCGAAGAGATCTTGTCGGAACAGCGCAAGCGCAAGGTCGAAATCCACACGCCCCAGCGCGGCCAGAAGCGCGCCATGGTCGACCTCGCGCAAACCAACGCCAAGCACGGCTTCGATCAGCGCTTCCGCGTCCTGAAGCCGACCTCGAAAGCCATCAGCGAAGCTCTACAGGACGCTCTCAATCTCCCCGACGCGCCCACCCGCATCGAATGCTTCGACACCAGCCACATCCACGGCCCGACAAAGTGGCCAGCATGGTCGTCTGGGAAAACGGCAAGATGAAGAAGGCCGATTACCGCAAGTTCATCATCCGGACAGTGATCGGCAATGACGACTTCGCCTCCATCCACGAAGTCGTCTCGCGCCGCTACGCGCGCCTCAAGGAAGAGAACGAACCCATGCCCGGCCTCGTCTTGATCGACGGCGGCCTCGGCCAACTCCACGCCGCCGCCGACGCCCTCGAGCGCCTCGGCCTCGCCGCACAGCCGCTCGCCTCCATCGCCAAGCGCGAAGAGACCATCTACGTCTTCGGCCAGGAGGACGAGCCCATCCTCCTCGACCGTTTCAATCCCGTCCTCCATCTCATCCAGACGTGCCGCGATGAGGCCCACCGCTTCGCAGTCACCTTCCATCGCACCCGCCGCGACGCCCGCACGCTCACCACCGAGCTCGAAAACATCGAAGGCGTCGGCCCCAAGTCCATCGAAAAGCTATTGAAGACTTTTGGCAGTGTCGAACTGGTGAAAGCGGCCACCACCGAGGAGCTTTCGAAAGTCGTCGGACCCGCGGCCGCGCGCAAAGTGCGGGCCTACTTCGAAACGCCTGTTAACCTGAAGGATTCTCTCCATGTCTCATCCCCCAATTCGTAAAGCCGTCTTCCCGGCCGCCGGCCTCGGCACGCGCTTTCTCCCGGCCACCAAAGTGCTGCCCAAGGAAATGCTGCCCGTCGTCGACAAGCCCATTCTCCAGTACGGCGTCGAAGAATGCCTCGCCTCCGGGCTCGATCGCATCGTCCTGGTCAGCGCCCGTGGCAAGGGCCTCATGGAGGATCACTTCGACATCAGCTACGAGCTCGAGGCCACTCTCGCCAAGCGCGGCAGCAGGACCTGCTCGACATTGCGAGCCACGTCTCCCGCATGGCCGAAGTCACCAGCGTGCGGCAGAAGGAGCCGCTCGGCCTTGGTCATGCCGTGCTCTGCGCGCGCGAAGCCGTCGGTCGCGAGCCCTTCGCCGTCGTTCTGCCCGACGACGTCATCCACGCGCAAACGCCGTGCCTGAGCCAGTTGAACAGCGTTTATCAGCAATACGGCGCCTCCGTCATCGCGCTCATGGAAGTGCCTGCGGAGAACGTCTCCGCTTATGGCGTCGTTGCCGCCGACCCCGTCCCCGGCCGCGACGATCTCTTCCTCATCAAGGATCTGGTCGAAAAGCCGAAGCGCGAAGACGCCCCCTCGCGTCTCGCCATCATCGGCCGTTATCTCCTCGTGCCGGAGATCTTCGCTTCGCTCGAAGCGATTCCCTCGGGCGCCATCGGCGAAATCCAGCTCACCGACGGCTTGCGCCATCTGCTCCGTAGCCAGCCCATCTACGGTCTGAAGTTCGAAGGCCGCCGTTACGACGCGGGCGACAAGCTCGGTTTCCTCGAGGCGACCGTCGAATACGCCCTGCGCCATGAGACGCTCGGCGCGCCGTTCCGCGAATATCTGAAAGGCTTGAGTCTCTAAGCCGTGACGCCCGTACCGCTCCATCTGCCGCTGCGCGCCAGTGAGGCCGCCAACATTGCCGACATCCTGTTCCAGCAGGCCAACGGCAAGCGCCTCACCGACGATGTCCGCGGCCGTTTCGCCGGTCGCCTTCAGACCCTCGAGCTGAACTCCATCAAAGTCTACCCCGGCTCCCTCCAGGCCGATCCCACGTTCCCGTCCACGTGGTACCTCGCCGTCGACGGTGAGCAGCAAGGCGTCGTTTCGCCGCTCCTGCTCCGCATCGGCTCTTCTGGCTCGCCGGGCACCGGGCTCTATCCGAAGTCACTGCTCATCGGCCGCCTGCGCGCGGGCGGCATGACGGAAGTCGTCATCAGGCGCCATCCCCTTCGGCCCGGAACACCACGACAACATCCGGACCTTCGCGGGAGAAAGTCGACAAGGCGTTCCTGCCGCGGCCCCAGGGCGCCACGGCAGCGCACACCCTTGTGGTGGCCGACAAGATTCATCACTTTTCATCACTTTCATCACTTTTCCAAGGCTTCCCTGACACCGGCCGGCCCGGCGCCTGCCTCGAGCTTCCGCTCGGCCACTTCTGGACCGGCGTCTGGGCCGCCATCCGCGCGGGCTGGCGCGACGGCTATTCGCTCGCCCTCGCCCTCGGCGAAAACCCGATCACCGAAGTCGAGCAAGGCCCCTACTTCACCCGCTATTCGCTCCCGGCCGGCCCGGACATCGGCATCATCATCGACCACGTCCGGCGCGTCAAGGCCGGCCTACCCTCTGGCTACCCGCGCACCGCCGATTTCGAAGTCCACGCCACCGAAGAAGATCTCAAGGCCCTGAAGGCCGACGGTCGCATGGTCCAGTTCTGCTTCTCGAGTTCTCCTGAACAAAACGAAGCCATTCGCGCCTGTGGCGTCGTACCCACGGCCAGCGCGCCCGATCCCGGCGGCCGCGTCAACCTGCGCCAAGTCGCATAGACTGTCAGCCATGAACGTTTTCCGCGCCGCCTCGGCCGTCACGATCGGCCTCATTGTCTGCTGCGCTCAGAAGAAGCAACTCCCCGAGCCCCGCGTCGTCACCCCCGGCCCCGTGCCCTCCGACGCCATTGTGCTCTTCGACGGCAAAAGCGTCGACGGCTGGACCAAGCCCGACGGCTCGCCCACCGGCTGCCGCGCCGTGAATGGCGAAATGGTTTGCGCCACCGGCTCCAAGGACGCCGTCTCGAAAGTGAAGTACGGAGCCGTCCAGCTCCATCTCGAGTTCGCTCCGCCGCCCATGCCTGATAAAAAAGGCCAGCTCCGCGGCAACAGCGGCGTCTATTTGCAGGGCCGCTACGAGATTCAAATTCTCGATTCGTTCCAGAACCCCACCTACGCCGATGGCTCGCTCGGCGCGGTCTACAGTGAAGCGCCGCCCTTGGTGAACGCCGCGAAGCCTCCGGGCCACTGGCAGACCTACGACATCATCTTCACGCCGCACAAGTGCGACTCGAGCGGCAACGTCGTCGAAAACGGCTCCGTCACCGTCATCCTCAATGGAATCCTGGTTCAGAATCACCACCGGATTCAGAACACGAAGGGCGGCTGTGCCGACGGGCCTTTGCTGCTGCAGGATCACAGCGGCTTCCCCGGCGCGCCGCACACGGAAATGAAGTTTCGCAACATTTGGCTCCGTCCACTCCCGTAGAAGCCGCTATCCTGGATAGTGCATGAGTTGGTGGAAGCGCGACAAGCCCAGTGTCGTCACGAAATCAGAAGAGGACCGCACGGTCAAAACCGAAGGCCTCTGGGTCAAGTGTGATGGCTGCCGGCAGGTCATCTTTCGCAACGAGATCGAAAAGAACCTGATGCTGTGCCCCAAGTGCGGGCACCACTTCCGCATCGACGCTCGCGGCCGTCTCGAGCTCCTGTTCGACGGTGGCGAGTATACGCTGCACGACCAGGGCCTGCAGTCCACCGATCCGATCGTCTTCACAGATTCAAAGCCCTACAAGAAGCGCCTGGCCGACATGCAAAAGGCCACCGGCCTGCGCGACGCGATTCTCTCGGCCTCCGGCAAGCTCGAAGGCCGTCCCGTGAACATCTGCGCGCTCGAGCTGAAGTTCATCGGCGGCTCCATGGGCTCGGTGATGGGCGAGGTGATTGCCCGCGCCATCGATCGTTCGTTCGAGTCGCGCCATCCGCTCATCATCGTCTCCGCCTCCGGCGGCGCGCGCATGCAGGAAGGCGCCACGTCGTTGATGCAGATGGCCAAGATCTCCGCCGGCCTCATGCGGCTCGACGAGGAAGCGATCCCGTACATCAGCATCCTCACCGACCCCACCACCGGCGGCGTCACCGCCAGCTTTGCCATGCTGGGCGATTTGAATATCGCCGAGCCCGGCGCGTTGATCGGCTTCGCCGGTCCGCGCGTCATTGAACAAACCATTCGACAGAAGCTCCCGGAAGGGTTCCAGCGTTCGGAATTTCTCGAAAAGCACGGCTTCCTCGACGCCGTCGTGCCCCGTCCGCAAATGAAAGAGTTCCTCGCCAGGACTCTGGATTTCATGGCCGGCTCATGATCACTGCTCTTGCTTTCACCCTTCTCACTGCTGATTACGACCTTCTGATCCGCAACGCCCGCGTCGTCGACGGCACCGGGCAACCCGCGTTCACCGCCGACGTCGCCATCGCCCAAGGGCGCATTGCCAAGGTCGGCCAGCTCGACAAAAAGACCACCGCCACGCGCGTCATCGACGCCAAAGGCCGCGTCGTCGCGCCCGGCTTCATCGACGTGCACACGCACGCCGAAGGCGGCATCGACGCCAATCCCGGTGCGGCGAACTTCCTGCTCGATGGCGTCACCACGATCGTTACGGGCAACTGCGGCTCGTCGCGGCCCGACTTGGCCGCTTGGTTCAAGAAGCTCGAAGAGCAGAAGCTCGGCATCAACCTCGCCTCGCTCTACGGCCACAACACGCTGCGCGTCGGCGTGATGGGCAACGATGGCAAGCCCGCCACGGCGGAGCAGTTGAAGCGCATGGAAGCGGGCCTCGAGAAGGCGATGCGCGATGGCGCCGTCGGCTTCTCCACCGGCCTCGAGTACGTGCCCGGCATGTTCGTTGCGCCCGAGGAGATCATCGGTCTCGCGAAGGTCGCGGGCAAGTATCAAGGGCTTTACACAACGCACATGCGAGACGAAGGCGCCAAGGTGCTGGACTCGCTCGCGGAGAGCCTCCGCGTCGGTCAGGAAGCCGGAGTCCGCGTGCAGATCTCGCATCTGAAGCAGGACACGAAGAAGCATTGGGGCATGGCCAAGGAGATGCTCGCTCGCATTGACCGCGCGCGCCGTGAAGGCGTCGATGTGTTTGCAGACCAGTATCCTTACACGCGGTCGAGCACCAGCCTCAGCATTCGCGTGCCGCAGTGGTCCGTCGAAGGTGGTCTCGCAGGTCTCCAGCGCCGCCTGAAGGAGAGTGAGCAGCGCGCCAAGATCAAAGTGGGCATGCTCGAAATGCTGCGCGGGCGCGGCTTTACTGATTACTCATATGCCACCGTGGCCAGCGCCGGTGGCAACAAGGCGCTCGAAGGCAAAACGATCTCCGCCATCAATCTCGCTCGCGGTCGCTCCGCGACCGCGGAGGACGAGGCCGACACGGTGCTCGACATCCTTGCCACGCAGGATCCGGGCATGGTCTATCACGTCATGTCAGACGATGACGTCGACCGCATCATGGTGGATCCGTATGTCGCCGTCGCGAGCGACGGTGGCGTGCGCACGCTGGGCGAAGGGAATCCGCATCCGCGCTCCTACGGCACCAACGCCCGCATCCTGGCCGAGTATGTGCGCAACCGCAAGGTGCTCACGCTCGAACAGGCGGTCCGCAAAATGACCGGCCTGCCCGCCGAGATCTTTCGCTTCCAGAATCGCGGCGTCGTGAAGGAAGGCGCCATTGCGGACCTGTTGCTCTTCGATCCGGCCAAGGTGCAGGACAAGTCGACCTTCGCGCAGCCGCATCAGTATTCCACCGGCTTCGACCTTGTGCTGGTCGGCGGCGAAGTGGCCGCCGAAAACGGGCAACCCGCCGCTCAACGCCATGGAAAGGTAATTCGCCGCGGCTCATGATTCAGTTCGCGAATGCCGGGAAGCGCTTCGGACCGAAAGTTCTGTTCGAGCAGCTCGACTGGCTCATCTCGCCGAAAGACAAAGTCGGTCTCGTCGGCGCCAACGGCACGGGCAAGTCCACGCTGCTGAAGATCATTGGCGGCATGGACGGGCTCGACAACGGCGATCTCAACATGCAGAAGGGCATCGCCATCGGCTACCTGCCGCAGGATGGCTTGCGCCTCACTGGCCGCACGGTCTTCGCCGAATGCATGGCCGTCTTCGATGGCATCAAGGACATGGAGCGCGAGATGGAGGACCTGCTCCATCGGCTCTCCGATCTGGATCCAACGAGCGATGAATACACCAAGGTGGCTGACCGCTTTTCGGAGCTCGATACCCGATTTCATGCGTTGGATCCGTACGCCCTCGAAGCGAAGGTCGGCACCGTGCTCGATGGTCTCGCTTTTGCCAAAGACGACTGGCACCGCTTGACGGACGAGTTCTCCGGCGGCTGGCAGATGCGCATTGCGCTCGCCAAGCTGCTGCTCGCGCAGCCGAACATCCTGCTGCTCGACGAGCCCACGAACCATCTCGATCTCGAAGCGCGTAACTGGCTCGAAGAGTATCTGAAGGATTACCCCTTCGCCTACGTGCTCATCTCGCACGACCGCTACTTCCTCGACACCACCATCGAGCGCGTCGCTGAGATCTGGAACAAGCGCGTCACTGTTTATCCGGGCAACTACACGAAGTACCTGAAGCTGAAAGACGAGCGCCTCGACGTGATGCGCGCCGCGCAGCGCAACCAGCAGGAGCGCATCGCCGAGCTCGAAGCCTTCATCAGCCGCTTCCGCGCGCAGGCCACCAAAGCTTCGTTGGTGCAAAGCCGCATCAAGGAGCTCGAAAAGATCGAGCGCATTGAGCTGCCGCCCGAAGAGAAGACCATCCACTTCAGCTTTCCGCAGCCCAAGGCGAGCGGCCGCGTCGTGGTGGAAGCGAAAGGCGTCGCCAAGAGCTACGGCGACAAGCAGGTGTTCCGCGATGCCCGCTTCATCATCGAGCGCGGCGAACGCGTCGCGCTGGTGGGCCACAATGGCGCGGGCAAATCGACGCTCATCCGGCTGCTGTCGCAAACCGAGCCGCCCACCAGCGGCGAGCTCACCATCGGGCACAACGTCGAGATCGACTACTTCGCGCAGGATCAATACAAGGCGCTCGACCCCGACGCCCGCATCTTCGACGATCTTCGCTCGCAAGCGCGCGGAAAAAACGGACACCGAGCTCCGCAGTCTGCTCGGCTGCTTCCTGTTCTCCGACGACGATGCCTTCAAACGCATCGGCGTGCTGTCGGGCGGCGAGCGCAACCGCTACGCGCTGGCGCGTATGCTGCTGGCGCCATCGAACTTCCTGCTGCTCGACGAGCCCACCAACCACCTCGACATGCGGGCCAAGGACGTGCTGCTGCAGGCGATGAAGGATTTCAACGGCACCATCGTGTTCGTCTCGCACGACCGCTACTTCATCGATGAGCTCGCCACGCGCGTCTTCGAGATCGGCAACGGCATCGTCGATGTCTTCCCGGGCAACTACGAGGATTACCTCTGGCGCAAGTCTCATCAGGCGGAAGAGCTGGCTGCCGCTCCCGTCGTCGAGGCTGCTCCGGTGGTGGCGCAGACTACCGACACGAAGAGGCGCTTGAATCCGCAGGCGATGAAGAAGCTCACCGATCGCAGCGCCTTCCTCGAGAAGCGCATCGGCGAGCTCGAAATCGAGATCGCCAGCCTCGAACAAGGGCTCGCCAACTTCGTGAGCGCCGATGAGACACAGCGCATGAGCACGCTGCTGAATCAGCGGCGTGAAGAAGTGGGCGCGCTTGAAGCCGAGTGGGCCGAAGTGCAGGACGCGATCGCAGCGGCTGGCTAGCGAACGCCGCCCTTGATGGCGGCCACGAAGTGAATCTCGGTGGCGTCTTCCACCGGCACCGACAGATCCGTCCCGACAATCTCGCCATCGACGGCGAGCGCGAGGTTGGCTCGCAATGCGCCGTTGCCATCCAACAAGCGCGCGGCGAGCGGGGCGTCCAATGCCGCGATCACTTCGCGCACCGTCGCCCCGCTTACTTCGATCTCCGTTTGCCCGCCGGCCAGTTCACGCAACAAGGCGGGAATGAAGACGCGCGCCATTACTTCGCGGCGTTGATGGCCGCCCATACGGACGGCGGGTTCATGGGCAGCTTGGTCATGCGCACACCGGTGGCGGCGGCGATGGCGTTGGCCACCGCGCCGGGCGGCGGCACGATGTTCGCCTCGCCCACGCCGCGCACGCCGTAAGGATGCACCGGGTTCGGCACCTCGACGATGATGGTCTCGATCATCGGCAAGTCGAGCGCGGTGGGCATGCGGTAATCGAGCAGGGAACTGTTCATCATGACGCCATCGGCGTTCATGAAGTATTCCTCGTTCAGCGCCCAGCCGATGCCCTGCACGCTGCCGCCCTGCATCTGCCCTTCGACGTAGCTCGGGTGAATGGCGCGCCCGGCATCCTGCACCACGGTGAAGCGCAGGATCTTGGTCTTGCCGGTTTCAGGGTCGACTTCGATGTCGACGATGTTGCCGGCGAAGGAGCCACCCACGCCGCGTGGGTTCACGGTGGCGCGGCCGACGATGGGCTCGCCAGGCTTGCCCGCGAGCTCGGCGAAGGTGATGGTCTTGCCCGCCGCGGAGAAGACGCCGCCCGAGTATTGGACCTCCTGATCGGTTTCGAAGAGCTTCGCGGCCTTCGCCTTCATCTGCTTGATGACGTCCTGCGCGGCATCATGCGCCGCCCAGCCGGTGGAGAACGTGGTTCGGCTGCCGCCGGTGACGGCGGTGTAGCCCACCGAGTCCGTGTCGACCACGGAGGGATGCACATGCTCGATCGGGATGCCGAGCACTTCGGCCGCCTGCATGGCGATGCTGGTGCGCGAGCCGCCGATGTCGGTGGAGCCTTCAACGAGGCTCACGGAGCCATCGGCGCTGACGCTGATGGTGCAGGACGAAGGCAGCCCGACGTTGAACCAGAAGCCAATGGCGACGCCGCGGCCGCGGTTCGGGCCTTCGAGTTTCGATTGATAGTGCGCCGAGTTCTTCATCGCCTCGAGCACTTCAATGCAGCCGATCTTCTTGAACTTCGGACCATCGGCGCGGCGCGTGCCTTCCTTGGCGGCGTTCTTCAAACGGAGGTCGATGGGATCGAGGCCGAGCTTGTGGGCGAGCTCATCCACGACGCTCTCCGTGGCGAAGGCGGCGTTGGTGGCGCCGGGCGCGCGATAGGCGGCGGTGGAGGGCTTGTTGGTGACGACGTCGTAACCGTCGATGGTGACGTTCGGGATGTCGTAGGCGGCGAAGACGCACATGGCGGCGGGGCCCACCATGGCACCGGGATAAGCGCCGGCTTCGTAGGCCAGCCAGGCTTCGGCGCCCGTGAAGCGACCGTCCTTCTTGGCGCCGATCTTCACCTTCAGCGACGAGCCGGGCGTGGGGCCGGTGGCCTCGAAGCAATCCTTGCGCGACATGACCAGCTTCACCGGGCGGCCCGTTTTGCGCGAGAGCAGGGCGGCGACGGGCTCCAGATAAACCGGGATCTTGCCGCCGAAGCCGCCGCCGATCTCCATGGGTGTGACGCGTACACGCGACACTGGTAAATCAAGAAGACAGGCCGTGACGTCGCGCACCACGAAGGAGCCTTGCGTCGAACACCAGATGTGCACGCGGCCATCGTTGTTCCAAAGAGCGGTGGCGTTGTGCGGCTCGATGTAGCCCTGGTGCACGGTGGAGGTGTCAAAGCTGCGCTCCACGATGATGTCGGCTTCGGCGAAGCCCGCGCGGCTATCGCCCAGGATGTGGCGGAAATGATCGGCGACGTTGGAATTCTTGCCGGTGACCTCGCCGAGTTCTTTGGTGAAGAGGTTGGCGTGAAGGATGGGCGCATCCTCCTTCATGGCGTCCGGTGCGTTGAGCACGCACGGCAGCACCTCGTATTCCACTTCGATCAACTGCGCGGCCTCTTCGGCGATGTGCGGCGAGAGCGCCGCCACGGCGGCGATGGCGTGGCCGCGATAAAGTACCTTGTCGCTGGCCAGCACGTTGCCGCGAGCGTAGCTGAGCGGCGTGTCGCCTTCGCCGAGGTCGACGATGCGATCGGGCACTTCGGGGAAGTCCTTGGCGGTGACCACGGCCTTCACGCCGGGATAGGCTTCCGCCTTCGAAGTGTCGAGGCGCTTGATGCGGGCGTGCGCGTGCGGGCTGCGGAGGATGTAGCCTTCGAGCAGGCCGTTCATCTTGAAGTCCGCGCCGTAGAGCGCGCGGCCGGTCACCTTGTCGGCGCCGTCGTGGCGCACGGGGCGCGTGCCGATGATGGAGTAGGTGCTCATTGGGCCTCCCGCATTTCTTTCGCCGCCTGCTGGACGGCGCGAATGATCTTGTCGTAGCCGGTGCAGCGGCACAGATTGTTGGCGAGGAACAAGCGGATGCGTTCTTCGCTGGGATCGGGTTCCTGGTCGAGCAATGCCTTGGCGGCGATGAGGAAGCCCGGCGTGCAGATGCCGCATTGCAGGGCGGCGTTCTCGAGGAACGACTTCTGCAGCGGCTGCAACTCGGTGCCCTTCGCCATTCCCTCGATGGTGACGACGTCGCGCCCTTCGGCTTCGACGGCGAGCACGAGGCACGACGTGACGAGGCGTCCATCGAGCATCACGGTGCAGGCGCCGCAATTGCCGTCGCCACAGCCTTCCTTGGTGCCCGTGAGGTCGAGCGAGTTGCGCAGCACTTCGAGCAGGCTCTGGCGCGGTTCGCAGAGGAACTCGGTGCGTTCACCGTTGATTGTCGTTTTCACCAGGCTCATGCCTGCGCCTCCTTCACGGCCGCGCGCAGGGCACGGATGGTCAACACTCCCACCAGATGCTTGCGATACTCGGCCGGGCCGCGCATGTCGGAGATCGGCTTGGCGGCCGCCTGCGCCGCGGCGGCAGCTTTGGCGAACGCTTCCTCGTTGGGCTCGAGCCCTTCGAGCGCCGCGCCCGCTTCGGGCACGAACAGCGGCGTGGGCGCCACCGACGCCAGCGCGATGCGCGCCTGGCGCATGACGCCATCGCGCACAGTGACGCGGACGCCGACGCCGGCGACGGCGATGTCCATTTCGTTGCGCGGGATGAAACGCAGGTAGTGCGCGCCGGTGCCTTTCTCCATCCGCGGGATGCGAACGGTGACGAGCAGTTCGCCCGGCTGCAGCGCGTTGCGCCCGGGGGCGAGGGCGAGTTGCTCGACGGGCAAATCCCGCATGCCGCCGGCGTTCGCGATGCGCGCGACGGCGCCGAGCGCGATCAGCATGGGAGCGGAATCCGCGCTGGGCGCGGCGTTGCAGAGATTGCCGCCGAGTGACGCGCGCGACTGAATTTGGGTGCCGCCGATCAAGGCCGCGGTGTGCGCCAGGGCGGGGAAGAGCTGGCGGACGCGCGCGTGCTCATAGATGTCGCAGCACGGCGTGGCAGCGCCGATCTCGAGCGCATCGGGCTTTTCGGCGATGGTCAGTAATTCGGGCAGGCGCTTGATGTCGATGACCAGGTCGGTCTCTTTGCGGCGGTTGCGGAGCTGCACGAGCAGATCCGTTCCCCCGGCCAGAATCAAGGCGCGCCGGTGCCCATTCATGAGGCTCAACGCATCGGCAAGCGTGCGGGGAGCCGCGTAGTCGAAAGACTTCACAGGGGTGGGTTCCTCCAGGCGGACTGAACTCCCAGATTACAACGGCACGCGCCGCAGGCGAAGCGAGTTGGTGACGACACTCACGGAGCTCAAGGCCATGGCCGCGCTGGCAACGATGGGGCTGAGCAAACCCGCAGCGGCGAGCGGGATGGCGACGATGTTGTAAGCGAAGGCCCAGAAGAGATTCTGCTTCATGGTGCGCACGGTGGCGCGGCCGAGATCGAGGGCGACGCGCACGCGTTCGATGCTGCCCTTCACCAGCGTGACCTGCGCGGCTTCCATGGCGACGGCGGTGCCCGTGCCCATGGCGATGCCGACATCGGCGCGGGCGAGCGCGGGCGCGTCGTTGATGCCGTCGCCGGTCATGGCGACAACGCTGCCTTCGCTTTGCAGATGCGCGATAGCGGCGAGCTTGTCCTCTGGCTTCAAGCCGGCTTGCCACTCGGGCACGCCCGCCTCGGCGGCGATGCGCTGGGCGGTGGCTTCGCGGTCGCCGGTGAGCATCAGGATGCGCAGGCCGCTCTGTTTCAGGCGTTGGATGGCGACGGCGGATTGCGGCTTCAGAGGATCGTCGAGCTCGAGAGCACCGATGCGCTCGCCGTCGACGCGCACTTCTACGCCGGGCTGGCCGACTTCGACCAAGCGACCACCGACAGTGGCTGAGGCGCCGACGCCGGCCTCCGCTTGGAAACCTTCGGCGATGGGCGGCTCGAGGCCGCGGCGGCGCGCTTCCGTCAGGATGCCTTTGGCGAGCGGGTGCTCAGAGAGGCGCTCGACAGCGGCGGCGAGGCGGAGCACTTCATCGGGATCGTCGCCTTCGATGCTGCGCACAACGGGGTGGCCCTGAGTGAGCGTGCCGGTTTTGTCGAAGGCGACGGTGTCGACGCGGGCGAGACGCTCGAGCGCGTCGCCGCCCTTGATGAGCACGCCGGCCTCTGCGCCGCGGCCGGTGGCCACCATCACGGCGGCGGGCACGGCCAGGCCCATGGCGCAGGGGCAACTGATGATGAGCACGGCGACGGCGCGGGTGAGGGCGAGCGGCAAGTCGCCAGTGGCGGCGTACCAGAAGGCAAAGACGGCGATGGCGAGGGTGATGACGGCGGGCACGAAGACGGCGCTGACGCGATCGGCCAGATTCTGCAGCGGCGCTTTCGAGGCTTGGGCGTCGCGCAGCATCTTGACGATGCGTTCGAGCGTGCTTTCCGCGCCGAGCTTCGTGGCGCGCACTTTGAGCGCGCCTTGCTGATTGACGGTGCCACCGGTGACGGCGTCGCCCGCCACCTTGTCGACGGGCATGGCTTCGCCGGTGAGCATCGATTCGTTGACGGCGCTCGAGCCGGAGAGCACGACGCCGTCGACGGGGATCAAGTCGCCGGGTCGGACGATGACGATGTCGCCGGGGCGCACCTGGTCGAGGGGGATTGCCTGTTCGACGAGCATGCGGACGACGATGGCGTGGGCGGGCTTCAGTTGCGCGAGAGCTTTCAATGACGCTGTCGTGGCGCGAGTGGCGCGGGCTTCGAGCGTGCGGCCGGTGAGGATGAAGGCGATGATGAGCACGGCGGCTTCGAAGTAGACTTCGTGGCGGCCGGTGAGCGTGGCCCAGGTGGAGTAAGCAAACGCCGAGCCGGTGCCGAGCGCGACGAGCACATCCATGTTGGTGGAGCCGTGGCGCAGGGCTTGGAAGGCGCGCACGAAGAATTCGCGGCCGGGGAAGAGTAGGACGCCGAGCGTCACCACCATCCACAGGTAGCTTGCGCCGTGATGCATGAAGAGCATCATGACCGCGCCGATGGCGAAGGCGATGAGGCTCGAGCGCTTCAGGACGTTGTACTCGCGCTCGCGGCGGGCTTCGAGCTCCTCTTGTTCGGCGACGGCGGAGCGGACGGGGTCGCCGGGCTGCGCGGAGTAGCCGGCGGCTTTCACCGCGGCGACGAGCGTGGCGGCGGAGGCGTTGCCTTCGACGCGGGCGTTGTGCATGAGGAGGTTGACTGTCGCGCTGCGGACGCCGGGGACGGCGGCGAGGGCTTTCTGCACGGAGGCTTGGCAGCCGGCACAGGTCATGCCGGTGACAGTCAACGTTACGACGCCTGAATCGGCCACTAGTTACAATGATGCATCAATGCCTGAAACGATTCCCCAGTCCTACGCCAACCATACACGCCGCGATCCGTTGTTTCTCGCTCTCGCCGCGCCAGTGCTGGCCAACGTGATCATCACCGGACTGCATGCCTTTCGCCACGGCGGCTTCAATGCCTGGTGGAGCGTGATCATGTCGGTTGTCTTGGTGGTGATGTTGGTGATGGTGCGGACGTATCCCTTGAAAGTGCAGGATCGGGTCATCCGGCTCGAGGAGCGGCTGCGGATTTCTGCGCTGGCTCCGGAATTAAAGACTCGCTTGTCTGAAATTAGTGAACGGCAACTGGTGGCCCTGCGCTTTGCTTCCGATGCGGAACTGCCGGCCTTGACCCGGCGCGCGCTCGACGAGAAGCTGGAGCCGAAGCAGATCAAAGAGGCGATCAAGACGTGGCGTCCCGATCACTGGCGCGTATGAAGCTGCAGGACTATCGCACGCATCGCCGTTGGGACCCGTCGTATCACTACTTCGTCACGCCGGCGGTGGTGGCGAACTTCGTGTGGGCCTGCTGGGGTGGCTTCGGCTGGTGGACCGTGGTGATGGCGTTGGCGTTGGCGGCGCTCACGCGGCCTCTGCGGAACTACAGCATCTACGTGCAGGACCGCTTGATCCGCCTGGAAGAGCGTTTGCGATTGGCCGAGCTTGCTCCGGAGTTGAAAGACACGGAGCTCGAAGTGCTGCAGTGGACCGGGTTGCGGTTTGCGTCCGATGGCGAACTGCCGGGGCTGGTGCGGCGCACGCTGGCGGAGAAGTTGACGCTCGACCAGATCAAGCGGAGCGTGCGGGAGTGGCGCGCGGACTGGTGGCGAGTGTAGCCAGGCGCCGCGCGGCTTCCGCTTTCACCTGGGCGATGCTGCGGCTCTTGATGGCATCGTAGCCACGGATTCCGTCGGGCAAGGCGAGGATCGCGCGGATCTCGGGTTCGTTTTCGCTGGTCAACTTCACGGCGAGCGACGTGGCGAGGTCGCGGTACCAGGCGATGAGCTCGCGCTCTTCGCGGCGGTGGACGCCGTAGCCAAAGACGTCGAGCGGCGTATTCCGCAGGAACTTGAAGCGCGCCATCCAGGCGAGCGGCGTGGCGAACCACGGGCCGAGCTTCAGCTTGTTCTTCATGCCGAGGGCACGCAGAAGCGGCGGATGGAGATTGAAGCCGTGCCATTCGACGGCGGCGAAGGTGTCGCTCAGGCTGGCGACGAAGGCCGGCTTGGTGAGCAGGCGGGCGACTTCGTACTCATCCTTGTAGGCCATGAGTTTGTAGAGCGAGCGGCCGATCACGTCCTGCAGAGCCGCGGGTTGTTGGTCGACGAAGGACTTCCACTGATCGGCGTAGGAGCGGTTCTGATAGGCGCAGAGCTCCGCGTAACGGTCGATGGGCGGGGGCGCGGCGGGCTGCTCGGCTTTGAATTGCTTCTCCACGAAGGCGGGGTCGTGCGCGTACTGGCGGCCCCAGGTGAAGGCCTGCAGATTCTGCGTGACGGCGACGCCGTTGAGGCGGATCGCTTCTTCGATGGCCGATTTCGAGATGGGCACGAGGCCGCGCTGCCAAGCGGCGCCGAGCAGGAAGATATTTGCCGCGAGGTGGCTGCCGAAGAGGCCTTCGGCGAGGCGGGAAGCATCGAGAAAGAGGCTCTTGCCAGGATTTGTGAGGCTCGCGAGGCGATCGGCCTGGGCCTGCGGACCGGCCATGACGAGCCGCTTGCGAATGGCGTCGGCCGTGGGCGTGACACTGGTGTTGACGACGGCGGCGGTGCGCGCGGGGTCGCACGTCTTCTGGTTATTCGGATTCAGGCATCCGAGAAGGTCGAAGCCGAGGATGAGGTCGGCGTTGGCGGCGTTGGTCTGCGCGGCCGCCTCGAGGGGCTGCTTCGCGAGCAGCAAGTGAGAGACGACGCTGCCGCCTTTTTGGGCGAGGCCGGTTTGATCGAGAGTGATGACGGAGAGGCCTTCGGCCATGGCGGCCTGCGCGAGGATCGCGTTCACGGTGAGGACGCCGGTGCCGCCGATGCCGGGCATGACGATGCGGTAGCCGTGCTGCGTGATCTCGGCGAGGGCGGCGGGCTGGGGCACGTTGGTGTCGGGCAGGGCAGGGAGCTGACGCTTGGGCGCGCCGGTGCCTTCCTTGATCTTCACCGTGACGAAGGACGGGCAATCGCCGAGCGCGCAGGTGTAGTCCTTATTGCACGACGACTGATGGATCTTCATCTTGTCGCCGAGATCAGTGGCGGTGGGATGAAGGCTCATGCAGTTGGACTGCGCGACGCAATCGCCGCAGCCTTCGCAGACCTCTTCGTTGATGACGAGGCGGAGGGTGGGTTCGATCTGCTTCCCACGGGAGCGCGCGCGGCGCTTTTCGGCGGCGCACTCCTGGTCATAGAGCATCACCGTGACGCCGGGGATCTTTTCGAGCTCGAGGAGCGTGGCTTCGAGCTCGCCGCGATCGCGAATTTCGACGCCTTCGGCGAAGCGGGGGCGCTCGAGGGCATAACGCTCGACGTCTTCGACGAGCACGACGATTTTCTTCACGCCATCGGCCTGGAGCTTGCGGGTGAGCTCGGGGACGGGGACGGCGTTCGAGGCGTTCTGCCCACCGGTCATGGCGACGTGGCCGTTGTAGAGGAGCTTGAAGGTGAGGTTGACGCCGGCGGCGACGCAGGCCTGCACGGCGAGCGAACCGGAATGGAAGAAAGTGCCGTCGCCGAGGTTGTGGAAGATGTGCTTCCGCTCAGAGAACGGCGACATGCCGATCCAGGGAGCGCCTTCGCCGCCCATGTGGGTGCAGTATTCGTAGCCGCGTTGCGCTTCGCCCATCAGGATGCCCATGCCGTGGCAGCCGGTGCCGCCGCCGGCAATTTGGCCGGGCAACAGAATGGTGGAGCGGTTGTGCGGACAGCCGGAGCAATAGCTCGGCATGCGCGTGGCGCCGGGCGTGGGGGCGGCGGCGGGGGGCGGCGCGGGTAGCGGCCGCTGGCGGATGGCGGGAATGACGCGGCCGAGAGCGACGGCGATGAGGTCGGGGTCGAGCTCGCCGGCGATGGGGAGCAAGGGCGCGCCGTCGCGATCCTCCTTGCCGATGATGGCAGGGCGATGGGCCTCGTGGTAGAGCGCGTCGCGCAGGTGGAGCTCGAGGAAGGGGCGCTTTTCTTCGATGACGAAGATGAGGTCGAGGCCGTCGGCGAACTCGCGGGCGAAGCGGCGTTCGAGCGGGAAGGTCATGCCGAATTTGGCGATGCGGATGCCGAGTTCGTCGAGCGCGTGGGCGAGGCCGAGGTCGGCCAGCGCCTGCATGAGGTCGTAGTAGGGCTTGCCAGCGGAGGCGATGCCGATGCGCGCGCCGGCGCGGGCGCCGTGGAGGCGATTGAGCTGGTTGCGGAAGGCGAACTCGCGCGCGGCGGCCAAGCGCGGTCCGGCGAGTTGGCCTTCGGAGAAGACGGAGGGTGGCGCGATGAGGCGCGGGTCGGTCTTCTTCTGATAACCGTCGCCGGGCAGATGGATCTGGAGGCGGGCGGGGTCGACGTTGACGGTGGAGCCGCCGTCGCAGGTGTTGGTGACGACCTTCATGCCGGCCCATGACCCGGTGTAGCGCGAGAGAGCGGTGCCGAGCAGGCCGAAATCGAGCATCTCCTGCGGGTTGCCGGGCATGAGGAGGGGCATGCCCCAGTTCATGAGGCTGAAGTCCGATTGATGCGGGATGGTGGAGCTCTTGGCGGTGGGATCGTCGCCGGCGAGGACGAGCGCGGCGCTCACGCCGGGGCAGCCGGCGAGGTTGGCGTGACGAAAGGCGTCGCCGGAGCGATCGACGCCGGGACCCTTGCCGTACCAATAGCCGCAGACGCCGTCGACGCGCAGGGGGCCCATGGTGTTGGCGATCATGGCGCCGAAGATGGCGGTGGCGGCGAGGTCTTCGTTGACGGCGGGCCAGAAGTGGACGTCGTGCTCGGCGAGGAGGGCGGCTTCGCGGGCGAGAGCGAGGTCGTAGCCGCCGAGGGGCGAGCCTTCGTAGCCGGAGATGAAGGCGCCGGTTTTCAATCCCGCGGCACGGTCGAGGCGCATCTGATCGAGAGGCAGACGGACCAACGCCTGGATGCCGGTGAGGTAGACCGAGCCGCTGGTCTTCAGGTATTTGTCGCTCAGTTGCACGAGATTCCACGAGCGTAGCAGGTTGCCGGTGGACCCGTGGATCTGCCACACTGAGCAGGTTGCGTTCGTTCCTTTTCATTGCGTGGGCCTCGGTGTTCGCGCAGCAGCCCACGGCGTTCGACCTTCGCTACAAGGTGGAATGGCGGCTGTTCGATGCCGGTACGGGCCATGTAGAGTTCAACGGCCAGAACATTGCCCGCGTGCACCTGGAATCGGCCGGCGTGGTGAACCGCTTCTATCGCGTGAACGACAAGTACATGGCCGTGCTGGATGGCGCGGCTTGCACGTCGACGGTGTCGATGCAGGCGGAGGAAGGCGACCGGAAGCGCGAAACGCTGGTGACGTTCGACAAGCAGAACAAGCGGGCCAGCTATCTCGAGAAGGACCTGGCGAAGAACAAGGTCATCATGCAGAAGGAGATGCCGCTGCCGGGCTGCGTGAATGACGTGATCGGCGCGCTGCTGCGGTTGCGGACGGTGAAGATCGAGCCGGGGCAATCGGTGAAGATTCCGGTGAGCGATGGCAAAAAGCTTGTCGACGCGCGGGTGGACTGCCTGGGCAAAGAAGTGGTGAAGACGCCGGCAGGTAGCTTTCCGGCGGTGCGCTACGAGGCACATCTTTTCGATGGGGTTCTCTATAACCGGAAGGGCAGCTTGTACGTCTGGTTAAGTGATGACGAGCGGCGGATCCCCGTGCAGGTGCAGGCCCGTTTGCGTTTTTACATCGGCACGATCACGGTGCAGTTGGCCTCTCCGCTCGAGAAGAAACCTGATGCTCAGCCTCCTCAAAAGAAGTAGCTTCCTGGTGTTGGCCGCGGTGGGCGCGGTGCTGGCGCAGAATGCGCCGTTGATGAATGGGCGCGATACGCTCGCGCTCGAAGAACGCACGCTGCAATTGATGGAATCGGTGGCGTTGACCATTCCGGAACTGCATCGCGCGGCCGCGCCGGTGATCGAAAACGCCAAGCAGGCGCGTTTGAATCTGGTGCAGGCGCCGGGGCAGATGCATTCCGGCTACGTCTGGGCCTTCCTGCGCAATGCGCGCGCCTTCGTGGATTTGGCCAGGACGCTGCCGAGACCGTTTCCCTATCAGGAAGAAGCCAAGAAGCAGATGGCGGAGCTCGAGGAAGCCGTGCAGCGGATCGACACGCATTTCACGGCGCTGCTGGATCAGCGGGAGGGGTCGCTGCGGCCCGCCGATCGGGACAATCTGCGGCGTTATGCTGATGCGAATCTGAAGACGCCGCCGCCGCAGGCGGGCAAGCCGCGCGTGGTGTTCTACGGCGATTCGATTACGGACTTCTGGCGGATCAACGAGTACTTCCCGGGGCAGGATTACGTCAACCGCGGGATCAGCGGGCAGGTGACGAGCGAGATGCTGGGCCGCATGAAGGCGGACGTGATCGACCTGAAGCCCGCGGCGATGCTGATTCTGGCGGGCACGAATGACTTGGCGCGAGGCACGCAACTGACCACGATCCAGAACAATCTGGCGATGATGGCCGACCTGTGCGTGCAGAACAAGATCAAGCCGATATTCGCTTCGGTGCTGCCGGTGAGCGATTATCACAAGGACAAGAATCCGGCTTGGGAGATGACGAAGCGCCGCCCGCCGGATCAGATCAAGAGCCTGAATCAATGGCTGAAGGCGTTCTGTCAGAATCGCGGGTTCACCTATTTGGACTACTTCACGGCGCTGGCCGACGGAGCGGGTCTGCTGAAGGCGGAGGTGGCCGACGATGGGCTGCATCCGAATGCGGCCGGATATCGGCTGATGGCGCCGCTGGCGGCGGACGCGATTCACAAGACTTTGGGCGGCGGGGCTGCGCCGCCTTCCAATCGCAAGAGACAATAAAGAGCATGGGCCGGTTTTTCGCAATCGCGTTGATGGCGGTCTCGCTCGCCTGGAGCCAGGCGGCGTTGCGGCTGAGCGTGGGGCAACTGGAGAGCTTCGTGCGATCGTCGGTGAAGCTGCGGCATCCCGACAAGCAGGTGGCCGATTACCTGAAGAAGGTGAAGCTGACCGAGCGTTTGGACGACCGGACGATCGAGATCATGCTGGCCGAAGGGATCGGGCCTCGCACCGCCGAGGCGCTGCGAGCGCTGCGGGATCAATCGGCGTCGTTGACGCCGCCGCCTCCGCCGCCCGCCAAGCCCGCGCCGCCGCCGCAGGTTCCCGGGCCGAGTTCGATCGAGCAGGCGAAGATCCTGGACGAGGTCCGCAAGTGGGCGTTGGATTATGACGCGAAGCTGCCGAACTTCATCTGCATGCAGGTGACGCGGCGGTTTCAGGATCCGAGCGGGCTCGAGCTGTGGAACGGGCTCGATACGATTACCGCCAAGCTGAGCTACTTCGATAAGAAGGAGCAGAAGCAGGTGATGTTCGTGAACAACCGCTACGTGGATATCGACTACAACCAGTTGGGCGGCGGCGCGACGTCGACGGGCGAATTCGGCAGTTTGCTGCGCGGCGTGTTCGAGGCGGAATCGCAGACGGAGTTCGGCTGGGAGCGCTGGGCGACGCTGCGCGGGCGGCTGCACTACGTATTCAACTATCGCGTGCGGCAGGGAAACTCGAAGTGGAGGATCTTCTACGATCGCAGCGTGGAGGCGACGCCGGGCTACAGCGGGCTGCTATTCGTGGATACCGATTACAAGATCGTGTCACGTGTGGTGATGAACTCCGAAGATCTGCCCCCGGCGTTTCCGGTGCAGATGGCACGGACGCAGCTGGACTACGAATTCACGGATATCGGCGGGCAGCCGTTCCTGCTGCCGCTGCGTTCGGAGCTGCGGATGCGCGCCGGGAAGCAACTGCTGAAGAACGAAGTGGAGTTTCGCACCTACCGTCGTTATGGCGCCGATGTGCAGATCAAGTTCGACGTGCCGCCGGAGGCGCTGGACGCCAGTCAACTGCAGGAAACACCTGTTACCACGCCGCCTCCTCCCTCGAAGAAGTAGAATTCGAGTAATGGAGGTTCCATGCGTACTCTCTCCCTGCTGCTAGCAGGTTCCGCCCTGTTGTGGGCCGATTTCAGCTACGAACAGCGTTCCCGGATCACCGGCGGCATGATGGCCGGCGCGATGAAGTTCGCCGGCGCGTTCAACAAGGGCCTGCGCGACCAGGGCAGCAACTGGACCTACGTGAAGGGCAACAAGATCGCCTATGTGCATGGCACCAACGCGCAGGTGTTCGACATCGACGCCGAGACGGTGACGCAGGTGGATTTCGACAGGCGGACCTATTCGGTGATCACGTTCGCGCAGATGCGGCAGGCGTTGGAAGGCATGCAGGCCGAGATGAAATCGAAGATGGGCGATCAGCAAGCCGATGTGCAATGGCAGATCGACGGCAAGCAGACCGGCCGCACGAAGCAGATTTCCGGGCATGCGTCGAGCGAGTTTCTGATGTCGTTCGTGACGATCATGAAGGACAAGAAGGGCAAGGAAGCGGCGGAGATGGAGACGCAGATGAGCTCCTGGATGGCGCAGGATCTGCCGGGCTATGCGGAACTGACCGCCGCGCAGCAGAAGCTGGGCCTGAAGATGGCGCGGGGGATGGCGGGCATGGGCCAAGCGCCGATGGCGGGCATGCAGCCGGGAATGAATGAGAGCTGGGAAACGCTGGCGGAGAAGATGAAAGGCATGAAGGGCGTCCCGATGCTGCAGGTGGTGCGCATGGGGCCGAAGGGTCAACTGCCGCCGACCTCGACGATGGGCGATCCGAAGCCGGTGAAGGGCGAGAGCGAGGCCGCCGCGGAGAAGCCGAAGGCGAGCGAAGTGCTGGCCGGTGCGCTGGGCGGCCGTCTGGGTGGTTTCGGACGCCGCAAGCGCGACGACAAGGAGCAGATGCCGAATCCGCAGACGCCGGCGGCGAAGGGCGAAGGCTCGGGTGACGGCGGGATGCTGATGGAGATGACGACGGAAACGCTGCAGGTGTCGACGGCGCCGGTGGATGTGGCGAAGTTTCAAGTGCCCGCTGGGTTCCAGCAAGTGGAGCACGAGATGCTGAAGGCGCTCAAGAAGCGGCAGTAGGCGATTTGCGGCGGAGGCGGGCGGCGAAGCGCTGGTGCTCGCCGCTGGCCAAGCCTTCTTGCAGGGTGTCGAGCAGGGCGGCTCCGTCTCTTGACCAGAGGGCGGACTCGAGCAGCCAAAGCCCGGGCAAGGCGCGCGAACGGAGGATGCCGTTCTCTTGCTGGATGGGGCGATAGGAGCCGTTGACGAGGCGGCGCCAGATGAGACGGCGCTGGACGGTGTCGATCGTCATGTACTCGCGGACGCCGGCGCGCTCATAGAGGGCCAGTTTGGGGCCGAAATCGTGGCTGTGGCTGGAATCGGAGACTTCGACGACCAATTCCGGCGCGCCGACGGCCAAGCCGCCCTGGAGCCGGATTTTGTCTTTCAGGTAGAGGCTGCAATCTGGCTGGGGAGCGCTTTCGAGCATGAGCCAGGTCGCGTTCGTGGCAGTTGCGTAGGCGGGCGTGCGGATCGCGTAGACGCCCAGCCAACCTTGAATGAGTGAATTGGTTCCGCCGTGCAGGATGCCCACTGGCGGGGCCACGTAGACGGTTCCGTCAATCAGCTCCGCGTTCTTCACCGCGGGCAGGCGATCCCAGACACCGAGAAACTCCTCGCGTGGCATCCGCATGCCCGTGATGAGGTCTGGGAGTGGCATTGACTCCATCATAAGAAAAACCGCCCGGACGGCGTTCGTCCGGGCGGCTTTCGCTATCGCGTGAGACGCGAACTACTTCTTGAGCTGGTCGCGCATTTCCTTCAACACGGCCTTGCGGGAGAGCTTGACCTTGTTGCCGTCGAGCGCCAGGACCTTCACGCGGATCTGGTCGCCTTCATTCAGCTCGTCGCGGACCTGCTTGACGCGGTTTTCCGAGATTTCGCTGATGTGGAGGAGACCGTCGAGGCCGGGCAGGATCTCGACGAAGGCGCCGAAATCGGCGATGCGGGAGACGGTGCCGAGATAGACCTTGCCGACTTCGGGGACCGCGCAGATGCCCTGGATCATGTCGAGGGCGCGCTGGGCTGATTCGCCGTCGGTGGCGAACACGTTCACCTGACCGTCGTCGTTGACGTCGATCTTGGTGCCGGTGGAATCGACGATCGAACGGATCATCTTGCCGCCGGGGCCGATGAGCTCGCGGATCTTGTCGACCGGGATTTGGACCGTGTAGATGCGCGGCGCGTACTTCGACAGCTCTTCGCGCGGCGTGTCGATGGTCTTGTTCATGATGTCGAGAATCTCGAGGCGGGCCTTCTTGGCCTGCGCCAGAGCTTCCTTCATCACGGCCAGGGACACGTTGGTGACCTTCAAGTCCATCTGGAGGGCGGTGACCTTTTCCTTGGTCCCGGCCACCTTGAAGTCCATGTCGCCGTAGTGGTCTTCGGCACCGGCGATGTCGGTGAGGATGGCGTACTTGTCGCCCTCGAGCACCAGGCCCATCGCGATGCCGGCCACGGCGTCGCTGACTTTGACGCCAGCGTCCATGAGGGCGAGCGAACCACCGCAGACCGACGCCATGGAGCTCGAGCCGTTGGACTCGAGAATGTCGCTGACGAGGCGGATGGTGTAGGGGAAGTCCTTTTCGCCGGGCACGGAGGCGCCAACGGCGCGCTCGGCCAGGTTGCCGTGGCCTTGCTCGCGGCGGCCCGGGGCGCCGGTGCGGCCGCACTCACCCACCGAGAACGGCGGGAAGTTGTAGTGCAGCATGTAGCGCTTGGAGGTTTCGGCCTTGTCGAGCAGTTCGATGCGCTGCTCGTCGTCCTTGGTGCCGAGGGTGCAGGTGACGAGCGCCTGCGTTTCGCCGCGGGTGAAGAGCGCGGAGCCGTGGGTGCGGGGCAGCACGCCGACTTCGCATTCGATCTTGCGAAGCTGGTCGAACTTGCGGCCGTCGGGACGGCGGCGCTTCTCGAGCATTTCGTCGCGGAAGATGGTTTCCTTGAGACGGTCGAAAAGCTGGCCGGCTTCCTTCTGGGCGTCTTCGTCCTCGAAGAGACCCTTGGCCTTGGCCTTGCACTCGTCCACCTTGGCGTAGCTCTCGAGCTTGCCGTACTTCTCGGTGTTGAGGGCGTCGGTGAGGTCGACGCGGACGGCGTCTTCGATCTTCTTGTAGGCGTCGGCGTTGATGGCGGCGGGAACGTATTCCCACTTCTTCTTGCCCGCCAGGGCCTTCAGCTCTTCAATGCCGGCCACCAGCTTCTTGCAGCATTCGTGGCCGAACTCGATGCACTTGAGCACGTCGGCTTCGTCGGCGCCCTTGCCACCGGCTTCCACCATGACGATGCCGTCCTTGGTGCCGGCGACGGCGATGTGGAACGAAGCGGCCTTGGCTTCCTCGTAGGTGGGGTAGGCGATCAGCTTCCCGTCGAGCAGCGCGACGCGCATACCGGCGAGGACGTGGCCGAAGGGAAGGTCGGAGAGGGCGAGCGCGGCGCCCGCGCCGGTTTGGGCGAGGGGGGCCGGATCATACTCGGGGTCGGCCGACATGACGAGGCCGATGATCTGCGTTTCGTTGCGATAGCCTTCCGGGAACAACGGGCGGATGGGGCGATCGATGATGCGGCAGGTGAGAACTTCCTTCTCGCTCGGCCGGCCTTCACGCTTGATGAAGCCGCCCGGGAAGCGCCCGGCGGCGTAGGTGTATTCACGGTAATCGACCGTGAGGGGGAAAAAGTCTGCCCCGGGACGAGGGCTCTTGGTGCCGCAAGCGGTGACCAGAACAACATTGTCGGCGCTGCGAACAACCACAGAGCCGTTGGCCTGCTTGGCGATCTTCCCGGTTTCGAACGTGATCTCTTTACCGAAGAGATCAACTTTGACTGTGTGAACCACGAACAGTCCTCCTGTCTGATTGAGCTGATGCTCGATCAAGGAGAGGGGCGAGCCAGATGGTGGGGACGGCCGTTCACCGGAACGGCTACCGGACACTTACTGAGCGAGTTTCGCGTCGGCGGACGGACCCCGAGCCTAACGGCGGATGCCGAGGCTCGCGATGACCTTCTTGTAGCTTTCCGGATCGTGGGTCTTGAGGTAGCTGACCAGCTTACGCCGCCGGGCCACCATCGTCAGCAACCCACGGCGGGAGCCATGGTCCTTGAGGTGCGTCTTCAAGTGCTCAGTCAGTTGCGTAATACGCCCACTGAGCAGCGCGATCTGGACTTCTGGCGAGCCGGTATCGTTCTTGTGAACGCGATACTTGCCAATCGTCTGCTTTTTGATTTCAGCCGCCAAAGCCATGCGAAAACCGAAACTCCTCGTCTTTCCTCAATCTCACTTATTACGACTTCAAGGATACCATATGGAGTTGACGCAGTTGCAACCTGAGTACCGGACGGCCAGTGACTGCTCTGTGACGGCCGTTTTCGGGGACCGGATCGATGAAGCGGTGAACGCGGCGGTGATCGGATTGTTCCGCGCCGTGCGCGAGGCCGAGCCCGCGTGGCTCGAGAACCTGCATCCAGCGTACACGACGCTGCAGATTGATTTCGATCCAGGACGGGTGACACACGAGGAAGTGGTGGCGTTCGTGCGCGGGCTGGCGGTGGCAGCGCAGGCGGAAGCGGGCAAAACCATAGCGATTCCGGTGGTCTATGACGGAGAGGACTTGGCGGAGGTGGCCGCGCTGCATGGCCTTTCGGTGGAGCGTGTGGTGGAACTGCACACCGGGGCGAAGTATCGCGTGGCGTTCCTGGGATTCGCGCCGGGGTTCGCCTATCTGATGGGATTGCCGAAAGAGCTCGAGACGCCTCGCCTGGCGACGCCGCGCAAGCTGGTGCCGGCTGGGAGTGTGGCGATCGGCGGGGCGCAGACGGGCGTCTATCCGGCGGCGAGCCCCGGCGGGTGGCGGATTATCGGACATTCGAGTCTGAAATTGGAGCCGGACTGGGCGGAGCCGGGTGATACGGTGCGGTTCACGGCCGTATGAGAGCGCTTGAATTGCTGTCGCCGGGCGCGATGACGCTCGAGGTGGGGCGGCGGACGTGGCAGCGAGCTCATCAGGGGGTGCCGTTGGGCGGGCCGGCCGATGGCTGGTCTCACGCCGTGGCGAACCGGCTGGTGGGCAATCAGACGGACGCCTTGGCGCTCGAAATCACGCTGTTGGGGCCACGCGTGCGGTTTACGGAGGCGGCTTGGTTCGCGTTGGCGGGGGCGCCGTTCGACGCCAGGCTCGACGATGAGCGCGTGGAGATCGGGCGGGCTTATCGAGCCGAAGCCGGGCAGGTTTTGACGGTGCGCGGCACGCCGACTGGTGCTCGCTGCTACTTGGCGGTGGGCGATGGGCCCGTTGGAGAGCCGGTGGCGATGCCGCTTTTTGATGAGCCGGTGGTTGAGTTGCGAGTGACCGGCGGGGCGATCGACGGCGAATACGCCGTGACGCAGGACGCCAGCCGGCGAGGGATCCGTTTGTCGGGGCCGCAGTTGCCGGGCGGCGAGATCATCACCGAAGGCGTGAGCGCTGGTGCGATTCAGGTGCCGCCGGGCGGACAGCCGATCATCTTGTTTGTCGACCAGACGACGACGGGCGGTTATCGGCAGGCGGCGCACGTGATCCGGGCGGACTTGGACCGCGTGGGGCAATTGCGGCCCGGCAATCGGGTGCGGTTTCGACAAGTGAGCATCGAGGAGGCCATCGCTTTATGGCGCGCGCGATCGATTTGAATGCCGATGCGGGCGAATCCATCGAGCTGATTCGCAACGGGCAGCAGGAAGCGATTCTGATGCAGATGAGTTCGGTGAATATCGCCTGCGGCGCGCATGCGGGCGATGCGCTGATGGCGCGCATCACGATGGAGCAGGCGCTGCGGCACAAGGTGGCAATCGGCGCGCACCCGGGCTATCCGGACCGGGAGAACTTCGGCCGGCTCGAGATGGAGATGCCGCACGCCGCACTGGTGGGAAGCATTCACAGTCAACTGAAGGCGTTGGAAGGCGTGGCGCGGGTTTTCAAGGCGCCGATCGTGCATGTGAAGCCGCATGGAGCCTTGTACAACACGGCGGCGCGCGACGCTCGTGTGGCGCGGGCGATTGCGGAGGCGGTGAAGCTATGGCGGCCGGACGTGCTGCTGTTTGCGCTGGCGGAATCGGAGAGCGTGGCGGTTTACCGCGAGGCGGGGTTTCGGGTGGTGGAGGAAGGCTTTGCGGACCGCGCGTACCTGCCGGATGGGTCGCTGATGCCGCGGTCGCAGAAGGGGGCGGTGCATACCGATCCCGAGGCGGCGGCGCGGCAGGCGTTGGTGCTGGCTCAGGCGGAGGTGGTGGACAGCATCTGCTTGCATAGCGATTCGCCGGGCGCGTTGAAAATGGCGCGGGCGGTGCGGATGAAGCTCGAGCGGGCGGGGATCGAGATTCGGGCCTGCGGCTCAGAGCCGCGGTAGCCACATGCCGAGCGTGGCGGCGGCGGTGCCGCCGATCATGAGGAGGGTGGCCACGGCGAGCATCGCGGCCGTGGCGCGTTGGGCCAGCGGCGTGCGTGCGCGGAGGTAGGCTTCGAGAAGCAGCAGTGGCACCAGGTATTGGGAGAAGGCCAAGACGGTGAGGAACGGGCCGCTGAAGCTCTTCGGATCGAAGCCCACCGGGCGGCGGAAGATCATGAGCCAGAGCATGAGGCCGATGCGAAAGAACCAGACGCCGCCGGAGACGAGATAGAGACGCAATGCCCAGCGGCGGTGTTCAGCGAAGCGGCGCTCGACCGCCGCGCGCCAGGCGAGCGCCGCGCAGAGCAGCATGAGCAAGCCATTGAGGCTGATGGAGACGTGCTGGCTGAGGTCGCCGACGGCGCCGCGGACCCAGACCATATAGAGTCCGCCGAGCGCGATGGCGATGGCGGAGACCAGATACACGCGGCCATTCCAACGGTGGAAACGCGGGGCGCGGCGACGGAGGGCGGGGAGCAATTGCAACGCGCCGCCGCCCATCATGATGACGGCCAGCAGGACATGCGCGGCGGTGACTGCATTGCCGACGGAGTCGCCGGCGATGTAGCCGTGGGGCATGACCTTGTTCCAAGCCTGCGGGTCGCCATTGGCCGAGACGCGGCCGTAGAAAAGGCCGGCGTAGAGCGCGAAGATCAGTTGTCCGAGGGCGATGACGGCAATCGCCGTGGCCCCAGTGGCGCGAAGGATGGTCACGTCTTTTAGGAAGAACGACGTGAGTCTCCAGAAAGTTCCGCGGCGCTTTACGGTTCTGGAATGGCGGCGCCATCCTTGCGGGGGCTGGAGCCGGCGAACTTCACTTTGGATTTCGAGTTGTAGAGGACGGCCTGGCCGCCGCCCATGAGGCCGGAGTACTCGCCGCGGGTGTCGACGATGTGGCCCTTTTGCTCGAGCGCTTCGCGGACGTCGGCGGGCACGCGGGATTCGATCAGGACGTCGCAGCCGGTGTAGGAGCGGCGGGTGAAGCGCGGAGCTTCGAGCGCCGCTTGCACGTTCATCCCGTGATCGGCGACGTGGGAGGCGAACTGCGCATGGGCGAGCGGCTGATTGATGCCACGCATGATGCCGAAGCCGATGTGGAGATGATCCTTCTGCATGAAGCCGGGAATGATGGTGTGGAAGGGCCGCTTGCGGGGGCCGGCGGAATTGGCGTGGCCGGGCTCGAAGCGGAAGCCATTGGCGCGGTCATGCAGGTGGAAGCCAAACTTGTCGACGACGACGCCGGAGCCCCAGAGGTCGGAGATGGATTGGATCCAGGACACGATGTTGCCTTCGCGGTCGATGACGGAGAGGTAGATGGTGTGTTTGTTGGCGCCGGGCGGATTGCCGGGGCGGGGATCGCACTGGGCCTTGTCGGCGTCGATCTCCTTGGCGCGGGTGGCGGCGTACTTCTTGTCGAGCATGCCAGCGACGGGGAGCTTCGAAAAGCGCGGATCGGCGACGTACTCGCGGATGTCGGCGTAGGCGAGCTTCTGCGCTTCGATTTTGGCGTGGAGGGCGGCGGTGGAGAGCGCGGGCATGTCGGGCAGATTGAAGGTCTCCATGATGTTCAGCATCTGGAGCGCGCCGATGCCCTGGCCGTTGGGCGGAAGCTCGTAGACGCGCCAGCCGCGATAGGTGGTGGAGATGGGCTCCACCCATTCGGCGGTGAACTCGGCGAAGTCCTCCTTGGTGAAGGTGCCGCGCTGACGCTGGGAGGTGGCGAGAATCGCGTCGGTAATGGCGCCCTTGTAGAACGCGCTTGGGCCCTGGTTGGCGATGAGATCGAGGGCGTTGGCGAGTTCGGGGTTCTTGAAGATCTCGCCGACTTCAGGCGCGCGGCCACCGGGCAAATAGACACGGCGGGCATTGGCGTCGGCGGAGAGCTTCGAGACGCTGTGTTCCCAATCCCACTGGATGATCTCGGTGACGGGGAAGCCATTGCGGGCGAGTTGGATGGCGGGCTGAAAGAGATCGCGCCAGGGGAGCTTGCCGAAGCGCTTGTGGGCCTGGGCAAAGCCTTCGACGGCGCCGGGCACGGTGGCCTGGTGAATGCCGGAGGGCAGGGAACCGACGCGGTCGAGCGTGTAGTTCTTGCCGGACCAGCCACTCGAGTTGAGGCCGGTCAGCTTCCCGTCGGCGGCGTTCCAGTGGATCATCCAGAGATCGCCGCCGATGCCGCACATCATGGGTTCGACCACGCCGAGGACCATGTTGGCGGCAATGGCGGCGTCGACGGCGGAGCCGCCCTTGGCCAGGATCTGGGCGCCCGCTTGCGAGGCGAGGGTCTGCGAAGTGGCGACGATGCCCTTCGTCGAGATGGTCATGGAGCGGGCTTGCCAGCGCTCCTGGGCGACGGCGGGAATCGCGAGCAGGCAAACGGCGAGGACGGGCTTCATGTGCTGCTCATTGTATCGGAGGCGAGGCGTATGATACCTTGCAAATGAACCCAGGAGGACAATTTCGTACATGAGCCTGAATCGCCGGGAGATGGTGGGCGCGGGCGCGGTGTCGCTGAGCGCATTTCCGTATCATCTATTTGCCGCGGCGAAGCCGAAGTACGGCACCGACCGGGTGACGTTGGGGCCCAAGAAGATCCAACTGTCGCGCTTGGCGCAGGGGTCGGGGACGAACGGCGTGGGCGGCAGTTCGAATCAGACACGCAAGCTGGGCTTGAATGGCTTCGCGGAGCTGATTCGCGCCGGCTTTGACCAGGGCATCAACTTTTGGGATTCGGCCGATCAATACGGCACGCATCCGCATTTCCGGACGGCGCTGGCGGGCGGCATCGCGCGCGACAAGGTCGTGATCATGTCGAAGACGTGGGCGTCGACCGAGGCGGAGATGAAGAAGGATCTGGACCGCTTCCGGCGCGAATTGAACACGGACTATATCGACATCCTGCTGCTGCATTGCATGATGGATGGCAATTGGAACGAGCGCAAGAAGGGCGCCATGGCCGTGATCGAGGAAGCGCAGGCGAAGGGCATCGTGCGGACGAAAGGCACGTCGTGCCACACGCTGGACGCGCTGAAGACGGCGGCGGCGTCGCCGTGGGTGGAAGTGGACTTGGTGCGGTTCAATCCGGCGAAGGTCGCCATGGACGCCGACGTCGAGACGGTGAAGGGCGTGATGAAGCAGATGAAGGCCGCGGGCAAGGGCATCATCGCGATGAAGGTGTTCGGCGCGGGCAAGCTGGTGGATAAGACGGACGAGTGTCTGCAATGGCAACTGGCGCACGAAGGCCTGGTGGATTGTTTCACCATCGGCACGGAGAGCCGTGAGCAGATGGAGAGCGTTTTGAAGAAGATTCCGGCCGCCAGCACGCGCGGCTGAACGATCATGGGAGAGATGATGATGAACAAGATGACAATGACGGCGTTGGCCGGGACGGCCCTGCTGTTGACGAGCGTGGTGCTGTTGTCGGCGCAGGAGAAGAAGGGCAAGGGTCCGGGCGTCCTGCAGCCGCAAATGAGCGTGTCGGGCGGCGCGATGGGCAAGTTGGGCACGGCCGTGACCGAGCCGTGGACGACGACCACGATGGCGGCGAGCGTCGACGGCAAGCCGAACAAGGGCCGCGCGGCGACGGTGACCGGCGAGATCCTGGATTTTTCGTGCTACATGCAGATCGGCAAGCATGGCGAGAAGCATCGGGCTTGCGCGCAGAAGTGCTTCACCGCGGGCCAGCCGATCGGGCTGCTGACGTCGGACGGCACGATGTACATGCTGATGGAAGAAGAGCATGATCCGCGCCGCGATGGGCTGACGGATTTCCGCAAGGCGGCGATCGAGCATGCGGCGCACATCATGGAAGTGACTGGGACGGCCTATGAGCACGGCGGCGTGAAGGCGCTCTACGTGCAGGGCTACCTGAAGAAATAGGATTGATGATTCAGAAACGCAAATGGCTGGCGCTGGCGGCGCCAGCCATTCTTCTATTCGCCCAGGCTCCCAAGCCGGCGCCGCCGGTGCCGCTGGGATTGATTCCGTTTCAATGGCCGAAGGACAACCCGTATTCACCGGAGAAGGTGGAACTCGGCAAGCTGCTGTACTATGACGTGCGGCTGTCGGCGGACAACACGGTGGCGTGTGCCACGTGCCACACGCCGGCGCACGGGTTCACCGATGGCGCGGCCGTGTCGACGGGCATCCGCGGCCAGAAGGGCGGGCGGAGCGCGCCGACGGTGATCAACCGGGCGTACAGCCTGCAGCAATTCTGGGATGGCCGCGCGGCGTCGCTCGAGGAGCAGGCGAAGGGGCCGATTCAGAATCCGATCGAGATGGGCAACACGCACGAAGCCGTGGTAGCGAAGCTGAAGGGCATTGCTGGCTACCGGACGCTGTTCGCGAAGGCGTTCGGGAGTGACCAGATCGATATCGACCTGGTGGCGAAGGCGATCGCCTCCTACGAGCGGACGGTGCTTTCGGGCAACTCGGCGTACGACCGTTACAAGGCCGGCAACAAGAAGGCGCTTTCCGCCACCCAGGTGCGCGGCATGGATGTGTACTTCAACAAGGCGAAGTGCGATCAATGCCACGAGGGCATCAACTTCACGCTGAACTCGTATCACAATCTCGGCGTCGGAGCGAACAAGCCGCAGCCGGACGAGGGCCGGTCGGCGATTTCGAAGCGCGACGTCGACTGGGGTGCGTTCAAGACGCCGACGCTGCGCGATATCGCACGCACGGCGCCTTACATGCACGACGGTTCGCTCAAGACGCTCGAGGAAGTGGTGGACTACTACGACAGGGGCGGCGAGAAGAACAAGAATCTCGACGAGCGGATGAAGCCGCTGAACCTGACGGCGCAGGACAAGAAGGACCTGGTGGAGTTCCTGAAGGCGCTGAACGGGGAAGGCTGGATGGAACAGCATCGCGCTCCCACTCAATTCCCACAGTAAGCGAGACCATGCAAAGACGTAGATTTCTCGAAGCGGCCGGCGCCAGTTCCCTGGCGCTGGCCGTGGGATGCAACCGCGGCGCCAAGCGGGTAATTGGCGTGGTGCCGAAAGGACGGTCGCACGTGTTCTGGCAATCGGTGCACGCCGGCGCGAATGCGGCCAGTGGCGAACTCGGCGTGGAGATCGCCTGGAACGGGCCGGCCACCGAGACCGATTTCAACGGGCAGATCCAGATCGTCGACTCGCTGATCACGCGGAAAGTGGACGCCATTGCGCTGGCGCCGATCGACCGGGACGCGCTGGTGAGCGCGGTGGACCGGGCGGCGAAAGCGGGCATCCCGGTGCTGATTTTCGATTCGGCGATCGGTACCGACAAGTTCGTGGCGCAGGTGGCCACGGACAACTACGCCGCCGGCGCGCTGGCGGCCGAGCGGATGGGCGAAATCCTGAAGGGCCAGGGCCAAGTGGTGATGGTGGCCGTCCAGGTGGGTGCGGCGTCGACGATGGCGCGCGAGCAGGGCTTCGAGGAAACGATCGCGAAGAAGTTCCCGGGCATCAAGATCCTCGACAAGCGCTACGGTAATGCCGACTACGCGCAGTCGATGAAGGTGGCCGAGAACATGCTGACGGCGCACCCGAAGCTGGACGGCGTTTTCGGATCGAACGAGTCGAGCACGGCGGGCGCGGTGCAGGCATTGAAGGCGCGCGGGAGCAAGGTGAAGCTGGTAGGCTTCGATTCCAGCGAGCCGCTATTGGCGGACCTGAAGGCCGGCGCCATTGATTCGCTGGTGGTGCAGCATCCCTTCAAGATGGGCCACGATTGCGTGGTGGCGGCGGTGAAGGCTCTGAACAAGGAGCCAGTGGAGAAGATTCAGAACATTGCGCCGAGGCTGGTGACGGCGGCGAATCTGAATGATCCTGAAGTGCAGGCGCAGATCAATCCGGATTTGAAAAAGTACCTGCCTTGAGCGCGTTACGAGCCGCCGGTCAAGAGATTGGCGGCGCTGATGACACGGGAGTAGACGCCGCTGATGGCAGGCATCAGGTCGGTGGGTAACACCACATAGACCGCGATGACCATGAAGGCCATGAGAAGGGCGTATTCGATCAAGTCCTGGCCGGCGTCGTGAGTGAGGAGACGCCGGAAGAGGCGTTGTCCAGTACCCGGCGCGGTCCAGTGCCAGTTCAGGAATGGGATTTTCATCATCGTTGCCCCCTTGGTGTGGGTTGTCCCCCTTCTTGGTGCATGGGCTTATGGTCCTATCTTGAAGCAGGATGGACGCCGGTACAACGAGGCGTCCACCCTACGGTTGTGGTGAAAGCTCCTTAGCTGGCCAGTACTCGATTGCTGGGACGGTGCTCTCTCTCAGAGCGTGGTTTGTGCCGGCAAACGGGTGATGGTGAAGTTCTGGAGCGTGACGGTGGTGCCACCGCCAGGCACTGCCAGCAATGTGACGGTGAGGGCCGAGCCAGCGGTGGCGCTGGCGCTTCCCAGGACGGGCTGCGATCCCGAGGCGCGGGTGACGGTGCCCTGCCACCAGGCGTTGGTGGCGGTGAGGCCGAGCCGGGTGGCGAAGGCGGCGGAATCCTCGCCCGGAGACGTGGTGGCCGACGTGATCGAAGTGCTGCCCCAGCGGGCTTCGATGGAGAAAGTGCCACTGCCGGAGGTGCGGGAGAAGAAGCCTTCGATGATGAAGCGGTCTCCGCTTTGGATGAGGCCCGCCGGAATGTTGCAAGCGGCCAGGATGGAGCCGGCGACGGTGCTGCTGCCCACGCCGGCGCAAACGATTTGAGGCAGGCCGTAGGTGGCGCCGCCCGCGCGGCCTTTCCAGGCGGACTGAGCGGAGTTGTACCAGAGGTCGCCGTTGACCAGAACGGAGGCGCCAGGATCCTGGGTGGTGCCGGTGTCGCTGAAGGCGGCGCGCGTGGTGGTGGAACCGGTCAGGACGCGGCGGACGTTGAAACCACCGTCGGCATTGACCCAGGCCACTGAAGTGCCGTTGTTGGAGAGCCAGCTTTGAATGGGGACGGAGCCCTGGCCGCTACCGCTGCGAACGATGAGTTCGGTGACGGCGGCGCTGCGATCGTCGAAGACGTTCAGGGTGGCGCGCGCGATGGCGTTGCCCACTGAGAAGCGGCGGTTGGTGTTCTGCCAGACGAGGGCGGCCGAATTGGCCGTGAGACTACCGGTGGAATCGGTGAACGGGACCGTTCCCGCGGCAAAACCGGTGTAAAGGCAGGCGTTCCAAACGGCATCGGTTCCGTTGGACGTGAGGCAGCGGTTGGCGGCGCCCAAGGGCAGAATCGTCCAGGACGGCGTAGCGCCCTGACCGGTGATGAGACCGCCGCGGGACGGCGCGGAGGGAGTGGTATCGGTATGCGCGGTGCTGAGCAAGGCGTGGGTTCCCGTGGAGACAGTGGTACTGCCACTGCGGTAGAAGGCCTCGAGCAGGTCGCCGGTTTGGGGAATGGCGCCGGTGAGGAAGGTGATGGTGCTGCTATCGAGCAGGTAGTCCACTCCCTGGGTGAGGAGCAGTCCATTGCGATAGAGGGCGAGGCTGGAAGCCGGGCTCGGCGGGCGCGACAAGGTGAACAGCGCGTTCACTCCGTTGAGGGTACCAGTGGGCGTTTCGGAATCGTTGAATTCGACTCCGACGCTACCGGTGTTCCCAATGACGGTGCCGCCGCCGCCACCGCCCACCACCACGCCGCCGGGCAACAGGCTGGCCCGAATGTCCTTCAGGCGGAGGACGGAGGAAGAGGGCGGCACGGCCCAGACTTCGGAGAATTGATGCTGGCCGTCGCTGTTGTAACGAACAAGATAGAAAGCGCCGTTGGTGGCGGTGGTGGTGGGCGCCAGTTTCACTTGGAGCGCGCCGGAGACGATGCGGGCGGTGTTGGACTGCGTGGCGATGTTGACGGCATTGGGGTTCTGAAAGGAACGCCATTCAATGGTGGCGATGCCGTTGAAGGGGGTGCCATCGGCGCGATAGACGGTGTCGCGGATGGTCACCAGCGACGGTTGTGCGGCGGCCAACGCCGCCAAGCCGAGTACGGACACACTTCGGATAACAAGAGAGAGAGCGGTCATGGCGAAACTCCTGGTGGGTTTGAAGCTGACGTGCGCCGCTTGGGTGCAATCCGTCACGCTGGCCACATGGTAGCAAGCGAAAGCCGAAAAACGAGCTGTCGCAAAAGTGCTCGGGGCGGGGAAGTGTTTTATTGTGAGTGGGTTACTTGCCCAAAGAAAGTTTGAAAATTTCCGAACTGGCTCAGGGGCCGGGGTCGAAATGAGCGAGAAAACGGAGGGGCCAATCGGCGCAGTGGCGGATGCCGATGCGCGGGGTGACTTCGAGCCGGAAGGGGCGCGGCGCGGTGGTGGCGTGGATGAAAAGGGGGCCTCGGGTGAGGTCGGCGCCATTGAGGGCACGAGTGATGGACAGCGCTTGGGTGAGCTTGCCGGGGCCTCCCGTCAGGTCGGCTGCACCTCGCCGCCGGCGGCGCATGAGAGCGAGGCCGGCCGTGGGTTGGATCGCGCGGATGAGGACGCAACCGGGCGTGCCCTCGGGCTCGGCCACCACATTCAGGCATTCGTGCATCCCATAGATGAAGTACACGTAGGCGTGGCCCGGCGGACCGAAGATGACGCGAGTGCGTGGCGTGATGCCACGGGACGCATGGGCGGCGCGATCTTCGGCGCCGAGATAAGCCTCCACCTCCGTAATGACGCCGGCGGTTTGGCCGTGGACGAGCGTACAACCGAGCAAACTGCGGGCGACCTCGACAGTGGGGCGGGCATAGAACGCGCGGGGCAGGGGCATCTTTCGATTACACTAGCTGATTCATGCGGCTGTTTACGGGCCTTTCGCTTCCCTATGAAGTGCGGCGCAACCTCGAACTGCTGTTGCAGCACCTGCAGCCAATGGCGGACATCCATTGGAGCCCGCCGGAGAACCTGCACGTGACGACGAAGTTCATTGGAAACTGGCCGGAGGAAAGCTTGGAGGAACTGAAGGGCCGGCTGAGAGAGATGCCGAAACCGGCGGCGTTCCGGATGGCGGTGAATGGGCTTGGCTGGTTTCCGAATCCGCATCATCCGAAGGTGTTCTTTGCCGGGATTCAGGCTGAACCGGGTTTGCTGGAACTGGCGCGGGCGACCGACGCGGCGGTGCCGGTGGAACCCGAGCCGCGCGAGTACCGGCCGCACTTGACGCTGGCGCGCATCAAGACAAACGTGGACTTGGCGGATCTGAAACGGGCGATCGCAGGATTGCCGTCGGTGGATTTTGGGCGGGTGGACGTGAAGAAATTCAACTTGTACCGGAGCGAGGCGGGGCCGCGGGCTTCGCGCTACAGCGTGTTGGCGGAGTTTCCGTTATGACTGGAATTCTGGTGGCGATGGCCGCCTACCTGATCGGCGGCATCCCTTTCGGCCTGCTCTATTCGCGGCTGACTGGCGGTCCGGACTTGCGGACGACGGGCAGCGGTAACATCGGCGCGACGAATGCGCTGCGGACGCTGGGGCGGACGGCCTTCTTCGCGACGCTGCTGTTGGACATCGGCAAAGGCGTGCTGGCCGTGTGGCTGGCGGACTACTTCACGGGGGGCAGCGTGCCGTGGATGGCGCTGGCGGCGGCCGCCGTGGTGTTCGGACATGCCTTCTCGATCTGGCTGAAGTTCACGGGCGGCAAGTCGGTGGCGAGCTTCATTGGCGCGTTCCTTTATCTGACTCCCTATCCGCTGCTGGCGTGTGCGGGGGTGCTGCTGGCGCTGCTGGCCATGACCCGGTACATGTCGCTGGCGTCGATCATCGCGGTGGGCAGCCTGCCCCTGGCCTGCTGGCTGATTGAGCAATCGCCCTGGCCGGTGTTGGCGGCGGCGGCGGCCTGCGCGGTGCTGATCGTCTCCCGGCACAAAGCCAACATTCAGCGTCTGCGCGCGGGAACCGAGAACGTGTTCTCCTTGTCCCGAAAGAAGAGGTGACATTCGATGCCGGGAAAGCTGGCGATATTGGGGGCGGGAAGCTGGGGCACGGCCCTGGCGATCGCGCTCGAGAAAAACTTCGATTCCATTACGCTCTGGGGGCATGACGCCGGGCGGGCGGCGCGCTGTGAGAGCGAGCGGGAGAACGCGCGTTACTTGCCGGGCTTCCGGCTGCCGGATCGCGTGCGCGTAACGGGGGACCTGGACGAGGCTGCCGCGGGCGCGGCGATCGTGCTGGGGGTGATGCCTTCGGCCCACGCGCGGGAGGTGTATGCGCGCCTCTCGGACGTTTGCGTGTTGGTGTCGGCCACGAAGGGGCTCGAGAAGGGCACGTTGCTGCGGATGTCGCGGGTGGCGGCGGAGGCCACCGGGTCGACGCGAGTGGCGGTTTTGAGCGGGCCGACCTTCGCCCGTGAGGTGGCGGCGGGGCAGCCGACGGCGCTGGTGATTTCGTCCACCGATGGCGACTTGGCGCGGCAATTGCAGCAGAGTTTTCGGACGCCGAGCTTCCGCCCCTACTCGAATTCGGATCCGGTGGGCGTGGAACTGGGCGCGGCGCTGAAGAACGTGATCGCGGTGGCGGCGGGCGTGGTGCAGGGGTTGGGATTGGGGTCGAACGGGCGGGCCGCGCTGGTGGCGCGCGGTCTGGCGGAAATGACGCGTTTGGCGGTGGCGGCCGGGGGGCGGCCCGAAACTCTGGCGGGATTGGCGGGTTTAGGCGATCTGGTGCTGACTTCGACGGGCGAACAGAGCCGGAACCGGAGCGTGGGCGTGGAACTCGCGCGGGGGCGGAGCTGGTCGGAGATCCGGGCGGGGATGCACATGGTGGCCGAAGGCATCGAAACGGCCGATGCAGCCCTGCAGCTGGCTGGCCGATATGGATTGGAGATGCCCATCACTCAGCAGGTAGCGCGGATCGTGCGAGGCGAAGCGACGGCGGCCGACGCGGTGCGGCAGTTGATGGACCGGTCGCTGCGGGGCGAGTAAAGAGGCGAATACGGGGCGAAATGGGGCTGCTTCGAAAACCGGCGCAACATTCGCCAAACGAGCGTGTTAACGAAGATATGGCGCCCATGGCCGCGATGTCCGGAGCACTCGAGCAAGACGCTCAACTCATGCTCCGCGTGCGGGATGGCGAGATGGCCTGTTTCGGGCTGCTGCTGGAACGCCACCGTGGTCCGGTGATCCACTTTCTGTTCCGGATGACGCAGAACCAGGCGGTGGCGGAAGAACTGGCGCAGGAAGTATTTCTCCGCGTCTACCGCTCGCGAGCCACTTACGAGCCAACGGCGAAGTTCACGACTTGGCTCTACCGGATCACGACCCACTTGGCGTTGAACTGGCTGCGGGACAAGAAGAACGAGCGCCGCCAGGAGAGCCTGGACGAGGAGATCAACGAAGGCACGCCGCGTCAGGTGGAAGACCGGGCGGCCAACGTGGAGCAGTCGATGGTGTGGCAGGCGAAGCTGGGCGAGATCCGGCAAGCGATTGAAGCGCTGCCCGACAAGCAGCGCGCGGCCGTGCTGATGCACAAGTATGAGGAGATGGAGTACGCGCAGATCTCGAGCGTGCTCGGGTGCTCGGAGTCGGCGGTAAAATCATTGCTGTTCCGAGCGTACGAAACGTTGCGCGCCCGCTTGGCTCACTTGAGCCGAGGGGTGGCGTGAGATGAAGGAGAACACCATGCAGTGCCCCGTTCAATCCCGCGAAACCGCCGAGCAACTGCTCGACTACTGCGCGCGGCGTTTGGACGCCGAGACGACCGCGCGGTTGGACCGGCATGTGGAAGTGTGCGCGGAATGCCAGGAATTCGTGCTGGGGCAGCGGATGGTGGCCGAGGCGCTCGAGGCGTATGAGCGCTTCACGCCGTCGATCTCCGATGATTTCGACCGTCAGCTTTACGCCCGCATCGAAGCGGAGCAGGAAGACAGTTGGTGGAAGCGGACGTGGCGCCGGCTGTTCGCGGCGGGCGAGCCGATGCACTGGAAGCCGGCGTTGACGATGGCGGCGGCGTGCGTCGTGATTGCCGGCGGGCTGCTGGTGCGGCAGACGATGCTGGTGACGCCGGAGGCGGCCCGCGAAGAAGTGGCCTCGGCGCCGACGGTGGAGAAGCAGGATCTGGAGAGCCTGAATCAGGCTTTGGAAGACCTGGAGATGTTGGCGGTGCTGGGCACGCCGGACAAGGAAGCGAAGGTTCAGAATTGATCGTGCGGCGCACAATTCGCGCCCTTTTGCCGCTGCTGCTGCTGGCGGCCGGCCTCGCGCCGGCACAGGTGATCCGTCCGCGGGTGGTGGCGCCGAAGCCGTTGTCGAAGCGGGCGATCCGGCAGATGCCGAATCCGGCGGCGCCCAAAAAAGCCACGCCGCATCCGTTGCTCGAGCGCATCGATGCGATGTCGCCGGCGCAACGCGAGAAGTTCTTCAATTCCGTGCCCGCCGACAAGCGCGAACAGGTGCGGCGGCGCTGGGAGACCTGGAACAAGATGCCGGCGGATGAGCGGGAACGGTTGGGGTCGCTGGTGCACGAGCTGCCGAATCTGCCGCCGCAGCGGCTGGAGGCCGCGCGAGGGTTGTTCCGGCGCTATTCAGGAATGCCAGCGGAGCGGCAGAGCGCGATGCGGGACGAGATGGACACGATGCGGCGGCTGTCGGCCGAGGAGCGCCGCGCGAGGGTGAACAGTGACGAGTTCCGCAATCAGTTCACCGACGAGGAGAAGAAGCTGATGCTCGACATGAGCCGTATTTTCCCCTCCGGCGCGCCAGCCCAGCCCACCGAGCGCCAGACGCAGTAAGCTGTTCTCCGGTCAGATCAAGGGAATCAGACGGCCACGCTTGTAGCCAAGCCGTTGACGTGGTTTTCCTCGCGAGGAACGCAGATAGATGTTCAAGTCCTCGAGCGAGCCGAACAGGCCTTGAAATCCCTCGCTGCGGCGAGGAGGAGCTTTCCGGGCGCGCGAGAAATCGCGCAGATGAAAGAGCTGGCTCTCGGCGATGACGGCCACGCCCATGGGCCGGTATTCGTGAGTTCCCTGGGCCCACGCTTCGCCGTCACGAAACCACAACGCAAATCCCACTCTCTGACAGGATAGGATGGATTCGAGAATTTATGACCCGTCGAGTTTGGTTCACCTCCACCGCCGGCCTCGCGGCGGCCACCGCCGCCCCGGCCCAGACGCCCACCGCCAAGAAGGCCAAGTACAAGCAGGCCGTGACGCGAGGCTGCTTCCGGCGTCCGAAGAATCCAATGACGCTGGACGAAATGTGCAAGCTGGCGGCGGACCTCGGGATTCAGGGCTTCGACCTGATTGGCCCGCAGGATTTTCCGACGCTGAAGAAGTACGGGCTCACGCCGACCATGGTGCCGAGCGCGTCGGGCATCAAGGACGGGATTATCCGGAAGGATCTGCACGACAAGTTCGAGGCGGGCGTGAAGGAATCGATCGATCTGGCGGCGGCCGCGGGGGCGCCGAACGTCATCATTTTGTCCGGCGAGCGGAAGGGGATGCCGGACGAACAAGGCCTGGATAATGCCGTGGCATTCTTCAATCGAGTGAAAAAACACGCCGAGGACAAGGGCGTGACGCTGGCGATGGAGCTTTTGAACAGCAAAGTGAACCATCCCGACTATATGTGCGATCACTCAAAGTGGGGGATCGAAGTGTGCAAAAGGGTGGGGTCGCCGCGGGTGAGGCTGCTTTATGACATTTATCACATGCAGATCATGGAGGGCGATGTGATCCGGACAATTCGCGATCACCATCAATGGTTTGCGCACTATCACACGGCGGGAAACCCCGGGCGGCACGAGCTGAACGACCAGCAGGAGATCTTCTATCCGGCCATTGCGCGGGCGATTATCGAGACCGGGTACACGGGTTGGGTAGCGCACGAATACTCTCCTTTGGGGGAGGTGGCCCCCGGTTTGCGCCAGGCGATCGCCGCGTTCGACCTATAGTTTTTGTCAGGCGAAATTCACATCACTTCGGGCTTGCGCAGAAAAACGTTTGTGGCATACTGGAGGCGACAGACCAGGAAAGGTTCGTATCCCTCACCGTTGGTTCATGCCGCAAGAAGGTTGTCCCGCTCGCCGGTGGTCCGCAGGTCCAGAGAGCACGAAGTTTCCCACGCGTAGGTCAGGATAGGTAAAGGAGTCAGTTTCAGATGCGTTTGTTTATTGGGAACCTGCCGTTCAAGGCGACCGAGGACGATCTCCAGGACATGTTCCAGTCCGTGGGCGTCACGCCGGACAATGTGCAGATCATGCGTGACAAGTTTTCCGGGCAGAGCCGTGGCTTCGGCTTTGCCGAGATTGGTGATCCGAACCAGGGCAACCACGCCGTGACGTCGTGCAACGGCCGGCAGATGCTGGGCCGCGCCTTGGTGGTGAACGAAGCCCGTCCGATGACGGACCGTCCCGCTGGTGGCGGTGGCGGTGGCTTCCGCGATCGCGGCGGTGACCGCGGCGACCGTCGCCCGCGCTACTAAGCTTTAACCACAGCAGAATCCCGAGGGGCAACGGCCGCGTGCCGCTGTCCCTCTTCGTCTTTCTAAAACCATGTCGAATGCAATGATGAAAGCCGTTTGGCTCGAAAACGGCACTTGCGCCCTGCGGCCGGTGGCGGAGCCGGTTACCGATGGGCTGACGAGGCTGCGATTGCGGCTGGGCGGCATCTGCAACACCGATCTCGAACTGCTGCGCGGCTATTACGGCTTTGCCGGTGTGCCGGGCCATGAGTTCGTGGCCGAGGAAGTGGCCACCGGGCGTCGCGTGGTGGGCGAGATCAATCTGGCCTGCGGCGCTTGCGACTGGTGCGCGCGCGGGCTGGGCCGCCATTGTCCCACGCGGACCGTGCTGGGCATCGTGCGGCACCCCGGAGCCTTTGCCGAGTTCCTGACGCTGCCGGCGGACAACCTGTTGGAAGTGCCGGCGCACGTGCCGGATGAGCTCGCCGTGTTTACGGAGCCGGTGGCGGCGGCGTGCGAAATTCTGGAGCAGGTAGCGATTCCGGCGGGCGCTGCCGTGGCTGTGTTGGGCGATGGGAAGCTGGGTTTGCTGATCGCACAGGTGTTGGCGCTGCACGGCGCGCGCGTGGTGCAGTTCGGGCGGCACCGGCACAAGCTGGCGATCGCGGAGAAGTTGGGGGTGACGGGCGAGACGGCCGGTGACGCGCTGCCGCGGCAGGCCTTCGATTGGGTGGTGGATGCGACGGGCTCGGCCGAGGGGCTGCGGCAGGCGATCGCGATGACGCGGCCGCGGGGCACGTTGATCTTGAAGTCGACGGTGGCGGCGCGGGTGGAGGTGGACACGGCGCCGGTGATCGTGAATGAGCTCACGCTGGTGGGGTCGCGCTGCGGGAGATTCAAGCCAGCGCTCGACTTGATCGCGGCGGGGAAGCTCAACCTGGAGCCGATGATCGAGGCGCGCTATGCATTGAGCGATGCTACCGCGGCGTTCGCGCGCGCCGGTGCTCGCGGGGTGTTGAAAGTGCTGCTCGAGGCCTAAGTGAGGCGGAGGTGGGCGAATTCGTCCACCACCTGAAAGCGGCGCGCGAGCGCGGTGGGCCGCTCGCCACGCTGGTCGATGTATTGCTCTTCCCAGTAGCCGAGATGGATGGCCTGCGCGAGATAGTCGATTTTGGCGGGGTTGAGCCCCATCAGACGGCAGCAGGTGGCGTCGACGGCGACTTTGTCCGGGCCCATGACAATGGCGCCAAAGGGCACGCCGGTGCCTTGGATGGGGCCATTGCCTTCCATGGCCATGATGCCGTCGACGATGGCGACGCTGCGGGGGAACAGGCGATTGAGCTCGAGGATCGAGCGGGAGATGCCTTTGTAGTGGAGGAAGTTCTTGGGCCACCCATAGACGCAGCCGGGCACCAGGCCGAAGAAGTTCTTCATGGAAAGCGTGGCGCCGGCCCAGTGGTGCGTCTTCATCTTGGCGAGCGAAACAATGACGTCGGCGGCGAGGACGGTTTTGGCGAAAAACATTTCTTCCTCACCGTCGAAGGCGCGGACGCTCGCGACATCGTCGCGATTGAGGTCGACGAAGAGCCGCTCGAAATCCGGAATGAGTTTGAAGTAGCTGGCTTGCTCGCTGATGCCCCAAGTGTCGCGGCGGTGGCCTGGACCCTCGCCGATCCGGACCTCGGCGGCGCCCAGCTTGCGAATGGCTTCGACCGCGGCGGCGACGAAGCGGGGGTCCGTGTTGATCGGACGGACGGGGTCGAACTCGACCAGATTCGGCTTGATGAGCACGCGCTTGCCGAAGAAGTTCAAACCGGTTTCGATGGCGCCGCGATAGATGACGTCGGCGAGCTCGGCCTCATAGCCAGAGGCGCGCAGGACCGCGACGGGCGATTTGCCGGCCACTGGGCGATGTTCGCTCAACTGATAACCGACGACGCCGGCCATGACACCGTAGCCGGCCAGGGGCAACACTTCGCGGCGGGTGAGCAGACTTCTACGTTTTTCGGCCAAGGCCCACCTCCGAACGGAAAACGCCCAGCAGGGCGGGTTGCGCGCCAATGGCTTCAAGCGCGGAGACCACGATGTCGCCGCCGGCGGCCAGCTTGTTCTCCAGCGGCCCGCAGGTGCCGTTCTCGAGGCAGGCGAGCGCCAGTTGGAGCCACGCGCGCGCCATGCCGGGCGGCGCGGTTTTCAAGTAGGCGCGGGCCCGCTCGAGCGATTGGGCGAGATCGCCCTGGCCCTGGAGCGCCAGCAGCGCGAGGCCGGTGGTCTCCGGATAAGAATCCAGCGCCACGTGATAGACGCGCCGGTTGCCGTAGTTCCAACCGCCGTCGTGGCAGCGCCGGTCGAGCAGGAGCTTCACGCCCGAGTCGATGCGGCTCCGGGCCTGGGCGTCCTGCCGCGCGGAACGTTTCAGGCAAAGCACGCTGAGGGCGGTGGGCTCGACCCAGGAGGCGTTGCCCGGGCGCCAGGGCCAGCCCGGAAGATCGACGTTTTGCTCGACGAGTTGCGGGCGGCCCAGTTTGCGCAGAAGACGGTCGAAAGTGTTGGTGTCGCTGCCGGTGGTGGAGACCAGCCAGGCCAGGCCGCGGTCGTAGGCGGCGTCGGTGACGCCCAGTGCTTGATGCAGCAAGAGCACCAGCGCAGTGGACCAGTGCGCTTCCGGCACGCGCTGCGAGGCGGACCAGGCGCCGTTGTTCAACTGGCGCGCGCGGAGCTGATCGAAGGCGCGACGGGCGGAGGCGCGATGAAGGGAAGAGACGGCGATGGCAGCGTAGACGGTGGGCTCGGTCCAGGACTCCTTGGACGGATAGTAGCCCCAGCCACCGTCGGAGTTCTGGTGGCCTAGGAGATGTTCGAGGCGCTGCTCCAGGGCGGAAGTCGACATTCCGGTCTTATCTCCCTCTATCGGCCGGGGCCCAAGCTTCCTACAGGCCTCGCTAAGTTATTCACAGAAAGGAAGATATGCTACACTTCTGGTTTGGCGAGCGATCAGAAGCTGAGAATTATCCCCCTGGGTGGCCTGGGTGAGTTCGGTATGAACTCGATGGCGATCGAGTACGGCGAGGACATCGTCGTGGTCGATGCCGGCATGATGTTTCCCGATCAGGAGCTGTTGGGCGTCGACATTGTGACGCCCGATTTCTCATATCTGCTCGAAAACAAGGCGAAGGTGCGCGGCTTGGTGCTGACGCACGGGCACGAGGATCATATCGGCGGGGTGCCTTTCCTGCTCTCCGACCTGGACGTGCCGGTGTACGGTACGCCGTTCACGCTGAAGCTGGTGGAGCGCCGCTTGGAAGAGCACGAGATGGATGCCAAGCTCCATCGCGTGGAGCCAGGCGACAAGGTGACGCTCGGTCCGTTTCAGATCGAGTTCATTCAGATGACCCACTCCATGCCGGCGTGTGTGGGGTTGGCGATGACGACGCCGCTTGGCGTGATTATCCACACGGGCGATTTCAAAATCGATCCGACGCCGGTGGACGGTAATCCGACCGACCTGCATACGCTGGCCGAATACGGCAAGCGCGGTGTGCTGTTGCTGATGTCCGATTCGACGAACGTCGACCGCAAAGGCGCCACCGACAGCGAGCGGGCCGTGAAGCCGAAGCTCGAAGAGATTTTCCTCAAGACGCAGAAGCGGCTGGTGATCTCCTGCTTCAGCTCGTCGATCCCGCGTATTCAGCAGATTCTCGACATGGCGGCGGCGTACGGGCGCAAGGTGGCGCTGGTGGGCCGCAGCATGGTGTCGACGACGGAGATCGCTCACTCGCTGGGCCATTTGAAGATTCCCGACGGCCTGCTGTTGCGGCCGCAGGACGCCATGGATGTGGCGCCGAAGAAGTGCTGCGTGGTGATTTCGGGCACGCAGGGCGAGCCGATGTCGGCTCTGAGCCGGGTGGCCGTGGACACGCACAAGCACATCTCTGTGCAGCCGGGCGACACGGTGGTGCTGAGCGCGCGCATGATTCCGGGCAATGAGAAAGCCATTGGCCGCATGCTGAATCACTTCGCGCGGCGCGGGGCCGATATCATTGCGGGCTCGTCGACACCGCCGGTGCACGTGTCGGGTCACGCGAGCCAGGAAGAGCTGAAGCTGCTGCTCCAATTGGTGCGGCCGCGTTACTTTGTCCCGCTGCATGGCGAGTATCGCCAGTTGGCGGCGCACGCGAAGCTCGCGGAAAGCGTGCTGGGCTCGCAGCTCGAGAAGGCGTTCGTGCTCGACACGGGCGACACGCTGCTGATGGATCGCAACGGCGCGCGCAAGGGCGACCGCGTGACGGTGGGCCATGTGTGCATCGATTCCGGCTCGCTCGACGAGATCGTCGAAAACGAAGTGATCCGCGACCGGCGCCATTTGGCCGAGGACGGCTTCGTGCTGCCGATCGTGGCCATCAACAAGAATTCAGGCACCGCCGAGGGGCTGCCGGAGATCGTGAGCCGTGGTTTCGTCTCGTTCGACGAAGCCGGGCAATTGATCGAGGACGCGCGCGGCGTGGTGCTGCGGACGATCGAGGCGGTGACGGCCGAGGAGCGCGCCGACCTGGGCGTGCTGCAGGAGAAGATCCGCGTTGATTTGAAGCGCTTCCTGAACAAGCAGACGCAGCGCCGGCCGCTGATCGCGCCGGTGATCATCGAAGTCTGATAGCTTACTTTGGATGACGCGGCGTGGGTGGCTGGCTTCCTGGGCGGCGGCGGAGCGCCGGCCGAACATCGTCGTCATCCTGGCCGATGACCTGGGCATTGGCGACGTCTCCTGTTACAACCCAGCTTCGAGGATCGCGACGCCCGCTGTGGACGGGCTGGCTCACGCTGGAATGCGGTTCACTGACGCGCACACGCCGTCGGCGGTGTGCACGCCGACGCGCTACGGTCTGCTGACCGGCCGCTATTGCTGGCGCAGCCAGTTGAAGGAAGGCGTGCTCGATGGCATCGATCCGGCGTTGATCGAAGCCGGCCGGCCGACGATCGCGACGGTGTTGAAGGCCGCCGGTTACGAGACGGCCTGCTTCGGCAAATGGCACCTGGGCATGAACTGGACTGGCTCCGATGGCCAGCCGGTTCCGTTCCGCTACAAGACGCCGGGCATCTTTCGCGACGGCCGCCAGATCGACTACACGAAGCCCGTGACGGGCGGGCCGAACGACCAAGGCTTCGATGAGTATTTCGGCATCGCGGCGTCGCTCGACATGTCGCCCTATTGCTTCATCGAGAATCGGCGCACGATGGGGATTCCTTCGGTGGAGACGCCGGACGACCGCTCGCTGTTCATGAACCAGGTGCCGGGCGTGAAGACGCCGGATTTCCGGCTCGAGGACGTGGTGCCGCGGTGTACGGCGAAGGCGGTGGAGTTCATTGAGCGCCGGCGCACGAAGCCGTTTTCGTCTACGTGCCTTTGACGTCGCCGCATTTGCCCATTGTGCCCAACGAGAAGTTCAAGGGGACGAGCCGCGCGGGCCTCTTCGGCGACTTCGTGCAGGAAATGGACGCCGCCGTCGGCGAGATGCTGGCGGCGATCGAGCGCACCGGGCAGGCCGAGAACACGCTCGTGATCTTTACCAGCGACAACGGCGGGCTGTGGCACCTGTGGGAGCCGAAGGAAGTTGACGACGTGGCCGGCTACAAGCCGACGCCGCGTGGCCGCGAATCGGCCAAGTACGGGCACTACGGAAACATCGATTGGCGCGGCACGAAGGCGGATATCTACGAAGGCGGCCATCGCGTGCCGTTCATCGCGCGCTGGCCACGGCGGGTGAAAGCGGGCGCGGTGTCCGGCGCATTGGCCTGCCTGACCGACGTTTTCGCGACGTGCGCCGAGGCGGCGGGGGTGAAGATCCCGGCGTCGCAGGGCGGGGAAGACAGCCTTTCGCTGGTGCCGGTGTTGACGGGCCGGCGTCAGAGTGTCCGGCGCGACGTAATCCACCATTCACATCGCGGGCACTTCGCGTTGCGGAGCGGCGATTGGAAGTATGCGCCGCTGCGTGGGTCCGGTGGATTTTCGTCACCGAATCAGGTGAACGGCGCCGGTGGGCAGCTTTACGATTTGCGGAGCGATCCGCACGAGACGACGAACTTGTGGGCGAAGGATCCGGCGCGGGTGGCCGCGATGGATGCGCTGCTGAAGAAGCAAATGGCTGCCGGGCGCACTCGCTGAGGCTCAGACGCCCCAGGAGTAGTCTTCGACGGCCTTCTCGATCAACGTGTCCTTCTGGTTCATGCGCATCAGCTCGAGCTGGATCGCATCTTCGAGCGCCTTCCAACTCGCTTCGATCACGTTTTCGCTGACCCCGACCGTCGCCCAGGAGCGCTGCTGATCGCTCCACTCCACGTGCACGCGAACCTTGGCGGCGGTGCCTTTCTTGGAATCGATGACGCGGACCTTGTAGTCGGTGAGGCGGACGCTCTGGATGCTGGGATAGACGTTCGACAGGCACTGGCGCAGCGCCATGTCGAGGGCGTTCATCGGGCCATTGCCGGAGGCGGTGGCCGAGTAGACGCCGTCGTTGATCTTGACGGTCACGGTGGCGGAGGTCTGCGAGCCGCGGTGCTCCACGGCGCGCGATTCGTTGACGCGCGTGATGACCTCGTAGGTGACCACTTCGAAGAAGCGGATCTCGGGATTCAGCGCCTTGCGCACGAGGAGCTCGAAGGTGCCTTCGGCCGATTCCACCTCGTAGCCCTCATACTCCATCTGCTTGATGCGGTCGAGCAGCTCGCGGCGCGAGGCGTCGGTGAGACGGTCGCCGAGGCCCTTCTCTTCGAGCTTGTAGACGATGTTGCTTTTGCCGGAGAGGTCGCTGAGCAAAACGCGCTGGTGGTTGCCGGTCAACTGCGGCGGCACGTGCTCATAGGTGGCCGAATCCTTCATCACGGCGCTGACGTGGACGCCGCCCTTGTGCGCGAAGGCGCTTTGCCCGACGTAGGGCATGCCGTTCGGCACCGGCAGGTTGGCGAGCTCGGCGATGTAACGGCAGAGATGCGTCAACTGGCGGAGCTTGTCGGGCCCGATGGTGGTGTGGCCCAGTTTCAACTCGAGATTGGCGATGACGGAGGCGAGGTTCGCGTTGCCGCAGCGCTCACCGTAGCCGTTCATGCAGCCCTGCACGTGGGTGCAGCCGGCTTCCACCGCGGCGACGGAGTTCGCCACCGCGACGTCCGAATCGTTGTGCGTGTGGATGCCGATGATGCCATCGAAGCGCTTGCGGACGTCGGCGATGATTTCGACGAGCTGTCCGGGCAGCGTGCCGCCGTTGGTATCGCAGAGGCAGAGCACACTGGCGCCAGCGCGGTGCGCGGCTTCCAGCGTCTTCAAAGCGTAGGCCGGATTGTGCTTGTAGCCGTCGAAGAAGTGCTCGGCGTCGTAGACCACTTCCTTGCCGCGGGCGACGAGGTAGCCGACGGTTTCGGAGATGAGGGTCAGATTTTCATCGAGCGAGATGCCGAGGGCGCGCTCCACGTGGAAGTCCCAGGTCTTGCCGAAGATCGACACGCAGGGGGTGCCGGCTTCGGCCAGTTCACGGACGTTCGGATCCACTTCGACCGGGTTGCGGGCGAAGCGCGTGGAGCCGAACGCCGTGAGCTTGGCGTGCTTGAGATTCAACTGGCGGGCTTCGCGAAAGAAATCGCGATCCTTCGGGTTCGAGCCCGGCCAGCCACCTTCGATGTAGTCAATCCCAATCTCGTCGAGCTTCTGCGCAATCAGGAGCTTGTCCTGCACGGAGAAGGAAACGGCCTCGCCCTGCGTGCCGTCCCGGAGAGTGGTATCGAAGGTGAAGATTCTCATGACTGTCTACTAGGCGGTGGGTACCGCGGCCTCTTTCTTTTTCTTGAGGAAGGTCATCATTTCGCGAAGTTCGCGGCCGACCACCTCGATCTTCTGCTTGCTGTTCTTTTCGCGCAGAGCCAGGAACTGCTTGCGCTTGCCGGCCTTGTTCTCCTTCATCCATTCCTTGGCGAACTGGCCGGACTGGATTTCGGCGAGCACCTTCTTCATTTCGGCGCGCGTCTTCTTGTTGACGATGCGCGGGCCGATCATGTAATCGCCGTACTCGGCCGTGTCGGAGACGGAGTAGCGCATGTAGCTCAGGCCGCCTTCATAGATGAGGTCGACGATGAGCTTCAGCTCGTGCAGACACTCGAAGTAGGCGATCTCCGGCGCGTAGCCGGCTTCCACCAGCGTTTCGAAGCCGGCGCGGATCAGCTCGCTGGCGCCGCCGCAAAGGACAGCCTGCTCGCCGAAGAGGTCGCTTTCGGTTTCTTCGCGGAAGGTGGTTTCGATCACGCCGGCCTTCAGACAGCCGAGGGCGAGCGCGTAAGCGAGAGCGTTGTCGAGCGCCTGGCCCGAAGCGTCCTGCGCGATGGCCACGAGGCCGGGCACGCCGACGCCTTCGGTGTACAGCTCACGCACGCGATGGCCGGGGGCCTTGGGGGCGATCATGGAAATGTCGACGCCCTTCGGCTTCTTGATGAACTTGAAGTGGATGTTGAAGCCATGGGCGAACATGATAGTCTTGCCGGGCTTCAGGTTCGGCAGGATTTCCTTCTTGTAGAGGTCCGCCTGGATGTGATCCGGCACCAGGATCATCATGATGTGGGCCTTCTTGGCCGCTTCGGCGGGCGTCATCACCTGCAGGCCCGACGCCTTCACCTTGTCCCAGTTCTTCGAACCGGGCTGCAGGCCGACGATGACCTTGCAACCGGAATCACGCAAGTTCAACGCGTGGGCGTGGCCTTGGGAGCCGTAGCCGATAATCGCGATCGTCTTGCCTTCCAGACGCCGCAGGTCGGCGTCCTTCTCATAAAAACGTCTAGCCATTCAACACTCCGTTCTCTTCTTCTTCCGCTTCCTTGCCGCCGCGCGCGATGGGCGGGGCGAGGCGTAACTTTTTGGCTTCGAGCGAGACGCTGACGATGCCGCTGCGGGTGACTTCGATTTCACCATAGCTGCGCATCACGTCGATGAACTCGTCGAGCTTCTCGGGGTCGCCGGTCACCTCGAGGGCGAAGCCTTCCACGTTCGACGCCACCACGCGGGCGCCGAAGATCTCGGCTTCTTTCAAGATGGCGGTGCGCGCCTCTTTGTTGGCGCCGCCGTCGGCCGCCACGGCGCGGACGCGCAGCAGCAGCAACTCGCGGCTCACCGCGGGGCCTTCGGTGAGGTCCTGCGCCTGCAGCACGTTCACCAGCTTGTTCATCTGCTTCACGACCTGGGCGCGGAGCTTCGAATCCACGTCGACCACGATGGTCATGCGGGAAAGCTGTGGATCGAGCGTGCGCGCCACGGTGAGCGAGGCGATGTTGTAACCGCGCGCCGTGAGCACGCCGGTGATGCGCATCAGCGAACCGGGCTTGTCTTCCACCAACAGGGAGATGATTTGCAGCATGTCGGTTTCCTACTTCACTTCCGCCGGTTCCGGCTGGCCGAGCACCATTTCGTTGATGGCGCCGCCGGCCGGCACCATGGGATACACGTTCTCGAACGGCGCCACCTTGACGTTGAGCAGGTAGGGGCCGGGATCGGCGACGGCTTCCTCGAGCGCGGCGCGCAGATCCCGCGGATGCTCGACGGTGCGGCCCTTGAAGCCGTACGCGCCCGCCAGTTTCTCCACTTCCGGGAAGGCGTCGAGCGTCACCTGGCTCAGGCGATTGTTGTAGAACAGCGTCTGCCACTGGCGCACCATGCCGAGGTAGCCATTGTTCATCACGATGATCTTGATGGGCAGCCCGTGGCTGGCGATGGTGGAGAGTTCCGGCAGCGACATCTGGAAGCCGCCGTCGCCGGAGATGGAGAACACCAGCTTGTCGGGCCGGGCGAACTGCGCGCCGATGGCCGACGGCAAACCGAAGCCCATGGAACCGAGACCGCCGGAATTGATCCACAGGCGCGGCTGGTTGAAGCGGATCAACTGCGCGGCCCACATCTGGTGCTGGCCGACGTCGGAGGTGACGATCGCCTCGCCCTTCGAGATGCGGTCGATCTCGGTCATCAGGTGCTGCGGGCGGATTTCGTCCATCGACACGCCGCGGTCGTAGGGATGCTCTGCCATCCACTCCTTGATCTGCTGGCGCCAGCTCTCGCGCGAGCTTTCGGTCTTGGCACCGAACTCGTTGCGCGTTTCACGCAGGAACTGGGTCAGCTTCTTCAGCACCTTCTTCACGTCGCCCACGATCGGCAGGTCGGCGTGGCGGTTCTTGCTGATTTCGGAGGGATCGATGTCGACGTGGATCACCTTGGCGTAAGGCGCGAAGGCGGCCAGGCGGCCAGTGACGCGATCGTCGAAGCGCACGCCGAGCGCGATGAGCAGGTCGGTGTGTACATGCCCATGTTGGCGGCGTAGCTGCCGTGCATGGCCGGGCATGGAGATGAAGCGCGGATGCTGGGCCGAGAGTGCCCCCAGGCCCATCAGCGTGTTCACCGTCGGAATGTCGGTGACGTCGACCAGCTCAGTGAGCTCGGCCGACGCTTCACCCAGGATGATGCCCCCGCCGGCGTAGACCATCGGACGCTCGGCTTCCCAGATCATCTGCGCGGCGCGCCGGATCTGGCCGGTGTGGCCTTCGGTAACCACCTTGTAACCGGGCAGGTGAATGGCGTCGACGGGCTTGTAGTGGCCTGGCCCTGGAAGATGTCCTTCGGGATATCGACCAGCACGGGGCCGGGGCGGCCCGTCTTGGCGATATGGAACGCCTCATGGAGAATCTGCGGCAGCTCGTCGAGCTTCTTCACCAGGGAAATTGTGCTTCGTCGCCGAGCGCGTGATGCCGAACGTATCGGCTTCCTGGAACGCATCGGAGCCGATGAGCTTGGTGGACACCTGGCCCGTAATGGCGACGATCGGGATGGAGTCCATCATGGCGTCGACGAGGCCGGTGACGAGGTTGGTGGCGCCGGGCCCGGAGGTGGCGCAGCAGACGCCCACCTTGCCGGTGGCGCGGTAGTAGCCCTGGGCGGCGAAGGCCGCGTTTTGCTCATGGCGGACGAGAACGTGCCGGAGCGGATCGTCGTACATGGCGTCGTAGAACGGCAGGGTGACGCCGCCCGGATAGCCAAACATGACTTCGACGCCTTCCTGCGCAAGGCACTCGAGCAGGATGTGAGCGCCGGACATCAACTTGCCTTCGGTGAGTGTGGTGGTCGACATTTTCGGTTCGTTCCTAGGGAATCTCGTTCGCGGACAAAGCAAAAGCCACCGGTGGGATCGTTCCCCGCCGGTGGCCTAAATTCTATCGTATGAATGCGTTAGGCCGCCAGGACGGGGAAGGGTACTACCCCGGCTACCGGAATTCGGCTAATGATAATAGCGGCCTGGACGGAGAAGCCGGGCGCAAGCCGTTGGTGACGGTCGAGGCTGGACAGCAACTCCATGACTTGAGGTTATCGCAGAAGTCTCGCAAATGCAAGAGTGGAGTTGAATGAAAAGAATTTATGTCGACATTGGCCACTTAGATCTCTGGCCGCAGCGATTGCGAAAGCTCCCGGTCGATGGTCGGCCAATCGTCGAACATGTCTGCCGCTGAGGGACTGGGCGTGAAATCGAAGCTCTCGGTCTCGATCAATTGTTCCATATCGGCCCGTTGGAGCAGTCCGGCGGCGACCGGACTTTTCGTCTGAGCGAACCAGGCCTGCCAGCGGGTGGGACGCGTACGTACATGCTGGGCGAACGCCTCTGTGAGGAAAGTGGTTTCGGGCATCGGTAGTGTTGAGCCTTCTTCGTACAAGCCTTCTTCGTACAAGAAAAGCGGACTTGGTGAAGGCGTGCATTGCAGCCAAGCTCAACTGTTCGGGCGCGACGTTCACGCCCGGGCCCTAAGGACTCATTTGGGGACAACTCCACTTGGGCGCGAACGGCATGGGCGAAGGGCCGGAGGAACAATGAACCCCAACCGCCCGCGTGTAATTCTCGCCAGAGGAGCCACCACCACCCCCGTTGCGCCGCCAGACGGTTCTGATGCCGCTGGGCGCTCAGCTGGGCATCGGAGAGAGTAGGGAGAACCAATGGGACCCATGCGAACCATTCTTGCTGGGAGACCACCGGCAGGATTAGGGCGGGTACCAGCAAGAGAGGGCCTTCGTGAAGTTCGCTGCCGATGGTGACGTGCGTCGACAGCACTGCGGGTTCGAAAGAGGCTTGGATCAAGCAGCCCTTGAAATGCCAGTGTTTTCCTCGCTCGGCTAGACGGCCTCGGTCGAGACCAGAAACCTGCTGGCTTGTTCACGGCTGACGAAGATTCCCGCCACCCGATTGGCTCCGGCTTCGTCGGCGTCGATTCGCTGGTTCTCTCGGGCCACGGGAAGGCCGAGGGCAAACAGGCAGATGGATATCAGCCAGCAGGCCACGGCGCACGGCAGGATATAGAGCACGGTGCCCTGGTAGAGCACTTCGGCGAAATAGACTGCGCTCAACAGGGCTGCTGTCTGCACGAAACCTTGTGCTGTCAGAACAGCAATCCCAACCGGACGCATCCATGGGGCCGCTACGGGCCTGAGTGAAAGGGCCAGCACGAATCCGAAAGCCATGAAGGCTCCAACGGAGAGTGTGAGCGCCCGTGCACGGTCGCCCACCCGGTCAGGGTCGAACAAGGGGAGTCCCGCGGGCGTGAGTACGACGGTCTCGCTCCGTTCTTCCGTAGCGGCCGTGATGGGGTTCATCTCCGCATACCGATGCTCAACGCGTGGGCGCTCTGTCCACTGGACTGCCACCAAACCGACGGCCACAGCGACCAGCGAGCCGAATGATCCTCGAATGAAAGCGTCAATGAACCACGCTCCAGGCATCTCCATACATTGTCCCAAGTGGAGGGACTGCCGACCCGAGGGAAAACGTCTGGAATAGTTCTACACTGATCGCATATGGTGAGAATCTCCTTCGACGACGCAAACCTGATGGCTGCCCTGGTTGGGGGCGAAAACGGTCTGACCACAGCCGATCTGGCCGGTTCGGAAAAAGCCGCCCTCGGTGCGCTGGATTCGTTCAAGAAGCAAGTGGACGAGGGCCTGTACGGCTTTCCGCACCTGCCGTTCGACCAGAAGATGATCAAGGCGATCGGCGCCTATGCGAAGGCCAAGGCTGGCAGCTATGACACCGTCTGTCTGGTCGGCATTGGCGGCAGCGCGCTGGGCGCGTGGGCGCTGGATTGCGGTTTGCGCGGGCCGCATCCGGTGCAGGGGGCGTTCTCGCCGAAGAATCCCCGCCTGGTGATTCTCGACAATGTGGATCCGGTGTTCGTGGAAGACGCCCTGGCGTCGATGACACCGAAGAAGACGCTCGTTGTGGTGATTGCGAAATCCGGCGCGACGGCGAGACGGTAAGCGTCTTCATGATCGTGCGCGCGTGGCTCGAGGCGTCGCTGGGCAAGAAGGCGAAGGAGCGCATCGCGGTGGTGACGAGCGAAGGCCGCGGCGACCTGAAGGTGCTGGCGACCAACGAAGGCTATGCCACCTTCCATCTGCCGGACAACGTCGGCGGTCGCTTCAGTGTGCTGTCCGCGGTGGGTTTGGTGCCCGCGGCGTTGATCGGCGTCGACATCAAGAAGCTGTGCCAGGGCGCGGCGGAGATGACGTCGCTGTGCTGGAAGCGCGATTTGAAGGTGAACGTCGCGCTGCGGGCGGCGCAGTTGCACTATTTGCTGATGGCGAAGAAGGGCAAGCCGATCCAGGTGGCTTTCCCGTATGCGAATCGCCTGTGGGGTACGGCGTTTCTGGTTCCGGCAGCTCTGGGCGGAATCGTTGGGCAAGAAGAAGAATCGCAAAGGCGAGGTGGTTCACGTGGGGCAGACGCCCGTGGCGGCGCTCGGCACCACTGATCAACATTCGCAGGTGCAGCTCTACATGGAAGGCCCCGCCGACAAGGTGTTCACCTTCTGGACGGTCGCCAAACCGGCGAAAAAAGGGTGCGATTCCCAAAGCGAAGTACGGCCTCGATGGCTTCGATTATCTAGCCGGGCAGAACCTGGCCAAGCTCATCGACGCGGAGCAACGCGCCACGGCCGCCGCGCTCACCGAGCAGCAGAGGCCGAATTGCACCGTGACGCTCGAGCGCGTGGACGCTGCGCACCTGGGCGCGTTCCTGCAGATGATGGAGTTCGAGACTGCTTTCATGGGCGAGCTGATGGACATCAATGCGTTCGACCAGGAAGGCGTGGAGCTCGGCAAGAAGTTCACCTTCGCGCTGATGGGGCGCAAGGGCTTCAGCGAGTATCTGGATCGCTTTGCCACCTACGAGCGCGCGCAGTTCAAGGCGCGCGGTTAACTAACGGCCGGAAGAGCCAAAGCCGCCGGCGCCGCGGCGTGAATCGCCGAGGGCGCCTTCTTCCCCATTCGATGGCTTCATAGCGGGCGATCACCATCTGCGCGATGCGGTCGCCCGCTTGGATTTGATATGGGCTCTTGCCCAGATTCAGCAGGATCACCTTGATCTCGCCGCGATAGCCGGGGTCGATGGTCGCCGGAGCGTTGGGCACGGTGAGCGCGTGCTTCAGCGCCAGACCGCTCCGGGGCCGGATCTGCGCTTCAAAGCCGGGCGGCAGCTCGATGGCGAGGCCGGTCGGGACCAGCGCGGGCACGCCGGGTTCGAGCGTGGCGGCCGCGGTGGCGCACAGATCCATGCCGGCGTCTTCGTTCGGACCATGGGCGTATTGCGGCAGCACGGCTTCGGGCGTCAGGCGGGTCACTCGGATCTTCATGGAAGATTTAGAATAGCGAGAAGTCCCCGTAATGTCAGATTCCTGCCCTCTTCGTGTCCTCACCGTCGGTCCCATGCCTCCGGAGAAATCGGCGTACGCGCTGGCGCGCTACTCGCGGTCGGCCGATTCGATCCGCCAATCCATCGATTGGGTGCGCACGCACGATTCCGCCAAGTTCCTCGAGAGTTTCTATTTTCAGTACGGCCACGCGTCCATCGCCGATCTGGGCCATCTGGCGATTTGCTTCGAAGGCATCTCCGAACTGGCCGCTACGGAGATTGAAGACGAGCAACTGTGGGACGGCCAAGCGAAGTCGTCGCGCTATCAGGATTTCTCGAAGGCCGCCGTGATCGTGCCGCCGGAGTTCAACGCCGCGCAGACCGCCGCCTATCAGGCGGCGGCGGCTCGCCTCATGGCGGCCTATCACGCGACGCACGCGACGGCGCTCGGTGTCTTGCGCGATCGCCTGCCGCGGCCGGAGGCGATGATGGAGGACGCCTACGAGCGCAACATCACCGCCCGCGCGTTCGACGTGGCGCGCTACTGCCTGCCATTCGGCATTCCGACGAACATCGGCCAGGTGACCAGCATCCGGACGCTCGAACGGCAGATCCGCCGCTGGAAGGCGAGCGAGTACAAGGAGCTCCATGAGCTCGGCGCGGAGGCGGCGCAGGCTTGCGCGTCGACGCCGGCTTGCGTGTGGGATGAGGCTTCGAAAGAACCGATTGCGCCGACGCTGGCGAAGTATGTCGAGGCCGATGCGCACGTGCGGCAAGCGCGCGAGGATCTTGCTTTGTGGGCGAAGCACAATCTCACGGCTTCAGCACCAGCGGCGCCGCACGACGTCGATTTGATCCGTCCGCAAAGCGCGCCCGCGGAAGTAGTGGCCACGCTGCTCTATCCGGTGTCGAACTGGCCGTTCCGCGCTCTCTACGAAATGGCGCTTGGCTGGAGCGAAGCGCAGCGGCGCGAGGTGATCGATGTCGCAACGCAAAGCCGCACGCGGCGTGACGATCTGCTGACGGGCTTCCGCGGTGGGCTCTACGTCTACGACATCGTGATGGACATCGGCGCTTATCGCGATCTGCATCGTCATCGCCGCTGCCAGCAGGCACGCCAGGCCTACGATGGGTCGCTGGGCTATGAGACGCCCGCGCTGTTGGCCGAAGCGGGCGCGGAGACCGCCTATCGCGAGGCGATGGACGCCACGTTCGCGGCGATGCGCGCATTGCCCGCGCCGGGCTCGCACTATCTGCTGCCGTTCGCCGCGCGCGGCCGTTTCCTCTTCAAAATGGATTTCGCCGAAGCCGAGTACATCTCCAAGCTGCGCAGTGGCGTGAAGGGGCACTTCAGCTATCGCAAGGTGGCTTGGGAGATGCGTGAACGGATGCTCGCTGTGGAACCGGAGCTCGGCCGTCTGATGCAGGCCACGCCGCCCTGGGAAGAGGATCCGCTCACGCGATAAGGCGCTTATTGAATCGTGCTGGCGCCCTGCATGCCCTGCGTTGAATCCGGCACGTTGCGATTCACGTGGTTGTCGAGATTGATGACGTAGGTCTCGGGCGCGTTGATCAACACCGGCGAGTGCGTGGCGCAGATGATGCGGAACTTGCGCCGGTCGGCGAACTCGAGCAGCATCTTCAGAATGCGCCGCTGGTTCGATTGCGAGAGCGCCATCTCCGGCTCGTCAGCAGCAAGGTGGTGCCATCCGGCAGGGCGGGGAAGTTCTCCTGGAACATGGTGAGCATCACCTGGCCGTGGCTGGCCATCTGGAGAAATTCCACCATCTGCGGATTGTCCTTGAAGTACTCGAGCTGCATGCGCGGATTGTGCGCTTCGGCGTCGAAAAGCAGCGTCTGCGGCGATTTCGGCGCTTCCGGTTCCCAGCGATAGAGGAAGCCGTCGATTTGCTCGCCCTTCAGCGCGTAGTGGATCGAATGCAGCAGCGTCGACTTGCCCGAGCCATTTTCGCCGGCCAGCATCACGACAGGATGCGACAGGTCGATGATCATGGGCATGTGGAAGTTGAGATGCGACAACACGGGGTGCGCGAGGATCTTGAGGAACATCTCCTCCCAGTGTGCCACTACTCGAACAAAATTTTCCGCAATGCGGTGTTGCCGGCCACGTCGCTGACGCGGAAGACGAGCACGTGCTCACCGGCGGCGGGCGCGGGGAATGACGCCTTGAAGACCTCGCGCGGCGAATCCGTGACGCCGTCGCTCGCTTCCACCAGCGTCCACGCGCCGCCGTCCAGCGAATAATCGCAGCGCTTCAGCTCACTGGTGGCATCGGTGGCCGTGAGCTCGAACTCGACCGGGCCGCCATTGGTCGAAGTGCGCTGCGGCTCGGCGAGCGCCGGCGGGGTATTGTCCACCAACACCGGAGCGCTCACCAACTCGCTCTCGCGAGCGCTTTCGGGCGCGTTCACGGCCTTGTCACTGGCTACCACGCGGAAGCTGTAGCGGCCATCGGCGAAGATCTCGCCGTCGAGCGTCACGCTGGTTTCGCCCGTATTGCCGCGCAGCAGCTTCCAGCGCTTCTCGCCGTCGCCGCGATAGTAAAGCGAGTAGAGCAGCGGATCCGTGTCGGCGTCCTCGGCCGTCCAGGTGACCAGCAGTTGCTTGGCGGACGTGCGCGTAACGGTCTGCGTGGGCGTGCCCGCGGCGGGCGCGGTGGACGCCTCGCCCGTATCCGTGACCGTGATGCTGTAGATGGCGCTGGTGCCGCTGGTGGTGCTGGTGCCGGTCTTCGACGTGGTCGCCGTGGACGCGGTGGTCTGCCCGACCACCGAGATCGACTTCACCGCGGGCGCCGTGTTCTGCGGCAGGTAAGCCGCGCGCACGGAGTCGATGGCCACGCCATTCGCCAGCTCAGCTTTCCACTGCAAATAGCGGGCGTTCGGGCTCGCGATCTGCTGGTCTGTCTTCAGAGCGGTCCAGGCGCCCCATGTGCGATCGGGCCGGACGGAATTGCCGGTGCGCGTCAACAGCTTCACGGTGCCTTCACCGCGCGACGACAGCTTACCCCAGCGGGCAATGGTGTTGGCGTCGTGGACGGGCGATTCATAAGAGCCCCCCGTTGCCGGCGCAGTGGAGAGCCGGTAGACGTATCCCGGCGTCGCCGCGACGGCCATCACTCGATCCTGCGCCGGAAACAGGCGCGTGATCTCGCCTTCTTTCGACTGCGCGATCAAAGCGAGCTTGCGCTCCTTGTCGAGCCGATAGAGATGCCCGTGCGTGTCGGTGGCGAACGTGAGCTCGCCGTTGCGCTCGTAGAGATCGAAGACGTTCTCCTCCTTCGAGCTCCACAGCGTCTCCACCGTGTTGTCGGCCTGGATGCGGTAAATGGCCGACTTCTCCACGCCCGCCAGATCGACAACCGTAGGCGTCGCCGCACTCGTCACGGCACTACCTGCCGTGAACGTCGACGTCGCGCTGCCGGATTTCGGCTTCACGTCTAGCCCCGCTTGCGCCTCGTCGGTGACGGTGATCGTCGTGCCGGGCGCGACCACGGCGCCGCTGGTGGACGGGCTCGTGAGCGACGTCACCGCGCCGGTGCGCTTGGCCGTGACCCCGCCCATCGCGGCCGCATAAATGGACCCGTCGGCGGCGACGCTCAACGAGCGAATCTCCGACAGCACGCTGTCATAAAGCACGAAGGCCTGATCCTTCGCCGTCACTCGATAGAGAATGCCGTTCGGCTCGGAGCCGGCCAGCAGACGGCCGTCGCGATCGATGGCGAGCGCCGTGATGTGCGCCTGCCCGGTGTCGTACCAAATCTCGCCGCGGCCATTGCGGATGGCGTGGATCTTGCCTTGATCGCCGGTGCCCGCGAACAGCGTGCCATCGGCGGCGAAAGCGAGTGACCAGATGTAGCGAGCCTTGGGATCGTAGACTTCGCGCGCTTGGCCGTTGCTCTCGATCCGATAGATCTTGCCGTCGGGCGACGTGCCGGCGTGCAGCACGCCCTTGCCGTCGAGCGCGAGCGCGAAGACCATCGGCTGCGGCGCGGTCCACAGCAGCTTGGCCTGGCCCTGCGGATCGATACGGAACACCTGTCCACGCGGACCGGTGCCCGCATAAAGCGTCCCGTCGGCCGCGAGCGCCGCGCTCCAAATGGCGGGCTGGCCGGTGTCGGCCACCTTCTCGAGCACCGGTGCCAGCAGCAGGCGGCCGTCGCGCGTCAATGCCGTGTTCTGGAACTTGCCGCGCAGAAAATCCTGCCAGCCGTTCAGCTCCCACGTGGTGGTGGAAGCGGCCGGCGCTGATAGAGCGGCCATCAAGAGAAAGAGAAAGAATCGCTGCTGCATACTAGAGCGAGTGCCCAAATACAATCATCGCCTTCTTTTCCTGGTCAGCATGCTGGCGCTGGCCACGGCCGGCGTCCACTTCGGCATTCGTTCCGGCGCGGCGGACGACATGCGTCTGGCGCTGTTCGATCCAGTGGACCGCCTGAACTCGGCCACGATGATCGGCTCGGCGCTCGGGGTGGCGAGCCTCGGCTTCGCGATCTCGATTGGCGTGGGCAGCCCGATGCTCGATTGGTTCGGCATGGGGCGATTGCTGGCGCTCTCGAGCCTGTGCTTCATCGCCGGCACCCTGACGGTGATCTTCTCACCGTCACTGGCCAGCGGCGGCGCCATCTATCGCGTCGTCTGGCTCGGCATGGTGCTGGTGGGCATTGGCTGGGGCTTGGTGGAGACGGTGATCAACCCACTGGCGACGGCCATCTATCCCGACGACAAGACATCGAAGATGAACATCCTGCATGCGTGGTGGCCGGGCGGCATCATCATCGGTGGAGTCGCCGGCCTGGCGCTGGCGGCGTTGGGAGTCAGCTGGCAGGTGAAGCTCGCGTTGACGCTGATTCCGGCGGCGGCGTTCGGCATCCTGGCGCTGCGGCTCGATTTCCCGCCCACAGAGCGCGCGGCGGCGGGCTTGCCGGCCTCGGCGATGTTCAAAGAAATCTTCCGCCCGTTCTTCCTCGTCTGGTGGGGCGCGATGTTCCTCACCGCGGCCAGCGAACTGGCTCCGGGCCAGTGGGTCGACCTCGCCTTGACGCGGACCGTCGGCATGCGCGGCATCTGGCTCTTGATCTACGTCAGCGGCCTGATGTTCGTCATGCGGCATTTCGCCGGACCGCTGGCGCACAAGCTTTCGCCGGTGGGCTTGCTCTGGCTGTCGTGCCTGTTGGCGGCGCTCGGCTTGGTGGCGCTCGGCTCGGCGAACTCGCCTATCACCGCGCTGTTGGCCGCCACCTTGTGGGGCACCGGCGTCTGCTACATGTGGCCCACGATGCTCGCCTCGGCTTCTGAACGCTTCCCGCGCGGCGGATCCTTGCTGATTGGCTTGATGGGGACGGCGGGCAACTTGTCGATCTCCTTCGTGCTCCCCTGGCTCGGCCAGATCTTCGACCGCGAGAAGATTCAGCAGGCCGGCGGCGAAGCGGCGTTTCAGGCGTTGAAGGAAGGGCCGGAACTCGACCGCGTGCTGGCGGCGGCTTCGCGCACGTCGTTTCAATCCGTCGCGATCTTGCCGGCGATCCTACTGGTCGTCTTTGGAGCCATCTGGCTCTGGGACCGCTCCCGCGGTGGGTATCGCCCCGAGAAGCTTTAAACGCTCGTCCAGGTGACGGAGTGCTTCCTGGAGTTGTGCCCGATGACGGTCATGCCGGGCCCGCTCCAGGTCAGCCAGGACCCGCTTGCGGTGAAGCTGGAGGCTCTCGCGCTCCACTTCCTCGGCTGACTTGGCCGCGCGCTGCTCCAGCTTCCGCTGCTCGGCGAGCTCCTGCTGCGATTCGACATCCTTGCTTTCCCAGCCCCGGGCCATGTCTTGATTTTACGGCTAAGCTAGGAGTACCACAGCGCATGCCCAACACTCCCATTCAGCAGGAGATCCGTCAAAACAAGCCGTTCCAAAGCCCGGCGCATGAGGCCGCAGTTTCGCTGTTGAGAACGGCCAATCTGCTCGTGCGCCACTACACCAACGTGGTGGAGCAGCATGGAATTACTTTGCAGCAGTACAACGTGCTCCGCATCTTGCGTGGCGCCGGGCCGAACGGATTGCCAACACTCGAAATCGGCGAGCGTATGGTGGAGCAAACTCCCGGCATCACGCGCCTGCTCGACCGGCTCGAAAAGCGTGGTTATGTGGTCCGCCGGCGCGGTGCCGACGATCGCCGTCAGGTGTTCTGCCTGATCACCGAGGACGGACTGGCCGTGCTGCGGCAGCTGGATCAGCCCGTGAACGAGGCCGATGTAACCGGGCTCGCCGGGCTCGACGTGGGCGCCTTGCCGGACTTCACCCGCATGCTGGGCGACGTCCGCGGCGGACTGCATCGCCTGTTGGATGGCGAAGGAGAAAACGCCTGATGGATCCGCTTCTCGCGTGGGCTCGCGAACAGCAGCCCGTGCTCATTGCCTTCATCCGTGAACTGGTGGAGTGTGAATCGCCCACCGACGACGCGGCCGCGGTGAATCGCTTCGTCGACCTCTTCTGTGATCGCGTGCGCGGTATGGCGAAGCTGAAGACGGTGAAGGGCGGCGTCTATGGGCGACATTTGCTTTGCGATTTCGACCTGCCCGGCAAGCGCCCGGAGGGCCGTGTGCTCGTGCTGGGCCATTCCGATACGGTGTATCCGCTGGGCATCTTGAAATCGATGCCGTGGCGCCAGACCAAGGAACGGCTGCACGGGCCCGGCGTGCTCGACATGAAGGGCGGCTTGGCGATCTTCGTGTTCGCGCTTTGCGCCTTGCGCGAACTCGGCATCCCCGTGCGCCGGCGCATCCGGCTGCAGATGAATTCTGAGGAGGAAGTGGGCAGCCACTCCTCGCGCGCGTTGACGGAGCAGAATGCCCGCGAAGCGATGGCCGTGCTGGTGCTCGAGCCGGGCACCGGCTTGACGGGCAAGCTGAAGACCGCGCGCAAGGGCATCGGCCGCTATCAGCTGACCGTGCAAGGCGTGGCCGCGCACGCGGGCGTGGATTTTTCGGCCGGTGCGAGTGCCATTGTCGAAATGGCCCATCAGGTGGAAAGCTTGGCCGCGCTGACGAATCTCGAGCGCGGCGTCACCGTGAACCCCGGCGTTATCAGCGGCGGTACGCGCTCCAACGTGATCGCCGAGCAGGCCAGCGTGGAGATCGACGTGCGCGCTTGGACGCTGCGCGATTGTCAGGCGGTGCACAAGAAGCTGATGGCGATGCAGGCGCGCGACAAGCGTTGCCGCGTGACGATGGAAGGCGAGTTGAATCGTCCCCCGATGGAGCGGACGGCGGCGGTGGGCAAGCTGTTCGCCACGGCCCGCGCGTGCGGCGCGGAACTCGGCGTCGCGGTGGAAGAATCGCGCACCGGCGGCGGCTCCGACGGCAATTTCACCGCGGCGCTCGGCGTGCCGACGCTCGACGGTCTCGGTGTCGTGGGCGAAGGCGCGCACGCGCCGCATGAATCCATCCTCATCGATCGCTTGGCCGATCGCACGGCTCTGCTCGCGAAGCTGATCGCCGCGCTGTAATCAGGCGCCTTCGAACCAGACGCGTCCGCTCACCTTCACCGTCTCTCCCGGAGCGCAATCGGGCAGCTTCGGGTCCGAATGCAAGCACGGGCAATTCGGATTGCCCCAGGTGCGATGGCATTCGGGGAACTCCACGACGATCGCGCGCTGGCCGGAGCGCACCCGCGCGACGCTCTTCCCGAATTCCTTGTTGTCGGCCGTCTGCGCGGCGAAGCCCTGCGCGCGCTTCAGCATCAGGCAAACCTGGCTGCGCATGCCGGTCCACTTCTCATTGCTCTTGTTCGTGACGCTCAGCTCGAGCTCGAGCGATTGCTTTTCCGTGGGCGCAATGCGCATGGCAAACTCCAGCGTGTCCGGGAACGTCCAGCGCGAGACCAGCGCGGCGCCGTCGCGCTGCCAATCGCGATCGGGCACGATGATGTTGCGCTCGTCCCAAATGCTGGGGATGTGCGTGTGCGCCAGGAAAAGCAGCTTCGGTCCAGCGAAGATTGCTTCGGGCACGTCGATGACGACGTACGAATCCGGATCCCAGGGCAGAAACGCCATCGCCTTGGTGCCGCGCAGCGGGGCGAGTGCGCCGTCCAGATAACCGATGCGCGGATGCTCGTGTCCGGGGAACGGCGCTATGCGAGCATCGCGGCCCGTGACGCTCGGCAGCGGATGCTCGTCGGCGAACGGGCGCGCCAGCTTGCCGTCCTTCGGCACCGGATAGCGCACGGCTCGCGTGGGGTCGTTCGCCACGGCGCGCGCCTCGAGGTCGCGCAGCGCGATGCCGCGAAAGCCGCGCTGCTTCAACCGGCGCATGTATTTCTCGAACATGTCCGCCGGCGTGTGTACCCACGGATGCACCGGATCCGGCACGCCGTGAAACTGAAGCACGGGGATCCCCGGCTGCGAGATCACCCGGTCAAAATGCTCGAGCGTCCACTCCGGGCGAGCGTCGCCCGTGGTCGGAATCAATAAGCGATGATGTCGCGCGGCGTCGAAGCCCGGCCCGAGTTGCAGGCCCTCGTAGGGGCGCTCCGGCTGCATGCCGCGGCGCGCGCGCTGGTAGCCCAGCCGTTCGAGTTCCGCCAGCGCTTCAGGACCAAACGCATTGCCCGTCCAGGCGAAGCTGGTTGGCTTCGGGATCTTCACGCGAGCGAACTCGCGGTCGCACAAGGCGAGCTCGGCCTCGAGCCGGGCGGCGGCGCGCGGCGTGCCGAAGCCCATGTGCGTCCAGGAGTGGTTGCCGATCTCGAAGCCTTGTTGATGAAGCTGCGCCACCTCTTCCCACTGCAGGAAGTTGGCGCGATCGTCCATCCAGCGATGCGTCGGGAAGAACGTCGCATTGAAGCCGAGCTCGCGCAGCAACGGCGCGGCGACGGTGACGTGGCTGCGCACGGAGTCGTCGAACGTCAGCACGACCGGCTTCTCGCCCGGTTGCAGCGCGGCGAGCGCGGTGGTGAAATGGCGGCGAGTGATCATCGGCGCAATGCCCTCCGGAGTAGATTTCTGGTGATTTGCTGGACGCGAGCGTCCGGTCCGTGTGGACGCACGAAGTGCGACCACGGAAGAATGTGGCCCGGCGGCGACGACAGTCCTTGCGCCCACCAGATCGTCGCGGCGTTGAAGACGAAGTTCTTCGCCGGACCGGGATAGATGGTGGCTGTCCAATGCGACGGGCGCACACCGCCGGAGAGCGCGTCGCCCTCCGCCACGATCTCGAGACCCGGGATATCGGCGGGGTCGCCATGGAACTCCCAGCCCACCAGCCCCGGAATGCCGTCGCCCCGCTTCATGCCGGTGCCTTCGAAAATCCAATGGCGCGGATTCGTGCAAATCCAATCGCCGCCGCCGTTGAAGGGATACACCGAATGCGCGCCGATCAAGCGGTTGGCTTTGGGCCCCTCCGCCTTGAACGGCAGCTTGAAGAACTCGGAGAAGTTGCCATAGAGCCCGCCGTAGATGCCTTCACGGGCGAAGATCCGATGAGCGCGGCCGTCTTGCGAGGGACGAAACGGCGTCACGCCCATCACGGCATTGCCGCTGAGATAGAGATGCGTGACGCCCGCCTTCACCGAAGCGAGCGCAGCGTCGTATTGGCGCGGATCCCAGTACTCATCGTGCCCGACGCTCAAAAACACCCGCGACCGCGTGAATTGCGCCGGATCCACCATGTCCGAGTTGCTCGTGTAGGTGACGTCGTAGCCATGCTGCTCCAGCCAATAAGCGAGCGGGAACTCCCACAGCAGGAATTCGCCTGAGCCCACCGACAGTGGATGCTCGTAGATCTGCGCGTATTTGCCATACGGGCGATCGAAGCTCACCGCGACACTCGGAGCCCACGGATGACGCGGATCGGTGTAGAGCGAGTAGTCGTCCGGCCAGCGATTGTAGGCGGCCCAGGTGTTGTCGCTCACCTGGAACAGAACGTCCGCGCGGCGAGTATCGCGCACGACGAAGACGATGTAGCTCGCCCAAGCATGCTCGCTCTTGCTCTCGGCGACGGTCGCGAGCTTGCCGAGATAGACGCCGCTCGGCCAATCCTCGGGGATAGTCAACGACGCTGTCGGTTCCCAGGCGCATTCGCGCAGGCGACCGTCACCCACCGGCGGTTCCGGCTGCGGCTTCACGCTCAGCGGGCCGAGCCGCGTCATCAGCCGAGCGCCGGTGCCGCCGTAGTAGCCCATGCGGAAAATGTCAATCGTGGCGCGCCGCGCCGGCTGTGCGCTCAGGCAGATCTCGAGCGTCTGTCCGGCGGCGACGCTCTGCTGCCGGCAATAGCCTTCGATCAACGCGCTGCGGAAGCCTTTGCCGGCGGTCGGCCGGACCTTGGTCAGCTGCCAATCGGACGTGCCTGGCTTCAGATTCTCGCGCGCGATCGCGACGGGAGCTTGAAGCAACGTGCGGCGCGTGATCATGCGGCATCCAATCGGGTTTGAACCAGCGCGGCGGCGCCAATGATGCCCGTCTGGCCGGCCACCTGCGAGGCGACGATTGGCACGTCGCGCCGCAGCATCAGGCGCGTCCGCTTCGCCACTTCTTCGCGCAGTGGCACGGTGAGAAGCGGACCGGCGTCGGCGATCTGCCCGCCGAGGATCAGCACCTCGGGATCGAAGATGAGGAACAGCCCGGCGACGGCGCCAGCCAGACGGCGCACCGCCGTCGCGATCACTTCGCGCGCCGGCTCGTCGCCCTTCGCGGCGGCGGAGAAAACATCGGCGCAGGTGCATTCGTCCGTGAGCGACGTCGGCACTCCGCGATGGACCAACGCGCGGGCTTCGCTCTCGATCGCCTTCGAAGAAAAGTAGGTCTCGAGGCAGCCACGATTGCCGCAAATGCAAAGCGGACCGTCGGCGTCGATGGTGTAGTGGCCCAGGTGGCCAGCCACGCCCGTCGCGCCGCGCAGGATCTGTCCAGCGGCCAGGATGCCCCCGCCAACGCCGGTGCCGAGTGTCAGCATCAGCGCATTCTGCCGGCCGCGGGCCGCGCCCCACGCCACCTCGCCGGCCAACGCCGCGCGAGCGTCATTGTCGGCGGCAACGAGCGGCGCTTGCGGAAGAAAGTCGCGCAGGTGCGTGCCTTCCAAATAGCTCACCGTGCCGGGCAGCACCTCCACGCGGGTGGTGTGCGGATGAATCACGCCCTTGCAAGCGATTCCGACGCCGTCGACGGCGCCCGCGCCCAGCCCACGCACCAGCGCCGGAACCTGACGCGCAAACTCGCCGATGCTGGCGGGGGTGGCGATGCGGTTGCTGGCCAACACTTCGCCACGCGACGAGACGAGTCCCGCCTTGATCTGCGTTCCGCCAATGTCGAGCCCGAGGATCGGCATTCCCGGTAGTTTATCCTGGGTGCTTGCTTGGCATGAGTGCAGCCACTACCTATTTCGACAAGACCATGACGCTGCTGGCGCAATTGCGGGAGCGGGAGACGCCCAACATCGTGCGCGCGGCCGAATTGTGCGCCGAGCGCATCGCGAAAGGCGGCCTCGTCTTTCTCTTCGGCAACGGCCATTCGCGCATGATGTGCGAGGAGATGACGCCGCGCCAGGGCTGCTTCGTCGGCTGGGTGGCGTTTGTCGAGTTGGCGCTTTCGAACCACGCCAACATCGTCGGCTCCAACGGTCTGCGCGGCCCGCTGCATCTCGAGAAGTTCGAAGGCTACGCCGAAGAGCTGCTGAAAGGCTTCAAATTCGGCCCGCACGACGCCTTCATCGTCATCAGCACCAGTGGCATCCGTCCGGTGATCGTCGAGATGGCAGCGGGTGCCCGTCACCGTGGGCTTCCCGTCATCGCCATCGTCGCGCGCGGCCATTGTGAGAACGCGCCCTCGGGTCACTCGAGTGGACAGAAGCTCATCGACCACGCCGACATCGTCATCGACAATCAATGCCCGCCCGGCGACTGCGTTCTCGAATTACCCGGGCTCGAATGGCGGACCGGCCCAGCCTCCACTCTCACGGGCGCCATGATCATCAACATGTTGCGCTGCGAAACGGCGGAGCGCCTGTTGGCGAAAGGCGTCAAGCCGACGTTGCTGCCCTCCCACCAATTCGTCGGCAACACCAGCGCGGCGGAGCAGCTCGAAAAGTTCTACGATGACTACCGCCGCTCCTTGCGGCATCTCTATGAGTAAACCTGTTCGCATCGGCATGCTCGGCTCCGGCTTCGTCGCCGAGTTCTATTTGCAAGGTTTGGCCAACGTGCACGGCCATGAGGTAGTGGTGAACTACTCTCGCTCGAAGGCAAAGGCGAAAGCCTTCGCCGAGCGCTGGAAGATCGGCGAATTCACCACGGACCTGGCGTCGGTGATCGCGCGCGACGATTTGGATCTTTTCATCATCGCGCTGCCCAACGAGGAGCACCTGACCGTGTCGCTCGCCCTGGCGAAGGCGAAGCGCCATCAGGTGTGCACGAAGCCCCTGGCGCGTGACCGTCGCGAGGCCAAGAAGATGTGGGACGCGGCGCGCCGCAGCGGCCGCCTGCATGGCTACGCCGAGACCGAGGTGTTTTCGCCGTGCGTCGTGAAGGCGCGCGAAATCATCGAGCAGGGTGGCGTCGGAAAGGTGTTGTGGGTGCGGTCGCGCGAATCGCATTCGGGCCCGCATTCGCCTCACTTTTGGGACATCGAGAAGACCGGCGGCGGGGCCATGAACGATCTGGCTTGCCACTGCGTGGAAGCCGCGCGCTACTTCTTCGGTAAGGAGAACAAAGTCGTCGAGGTGATGGCCTGGGGCGCGAACCTCGTCCATCACAAGAAGACGAAGGGCGAGGACAATGCGCTGCTCGTGCTGAAGTTCGAATCGGGCGGCCTCGGACACTGCGAGCTCTCCTGGACCACCAAAGGCGGCCTCGACCTGCGCAATGAGATCCACGGCAGTGAAGGGTCGCTCTTCACCGACGTCACCCGTGGCACGCCGCTCTCGAGCTTCACCACCAAAACGGCGGGCTACGTGATCGAGAAGGCCGACATCGACTTCGGCTGGACCCGGCCCCTGCCGGAGGAAGCCTTCGCCTACGGCTACCAAGCCGAGATGCGCCACTTCGTCGAATGCGTCCGCGACGGCCGCGAGCCGCGCGAGACCTATGAGGACGGCTACGTCGTCAACTGCATCCTCGACGCCGGCTATCAATCGATGCGCTCGAAGCGCTGGGTCCGGGTGAAATATTGAAGCTGCTGATCACGGGTTCGACGGGGATTGCGGGCGCCGCGGCGAACTTGGCGCGGGCGCGCGGCCTCACGGTCGTCACCATCGGCCTCGACCCCAGCGCCGACGTAATCGCCGACCTGCGGGACGAGGCCGAGACCACCCACGCCTTCGCCGCCGCTCTCGAGCGCCTCGGTAGTGTAGACGCCCTGTTCAACGCCGCCGGGGGCAGTGCGCGACGGCTAGGCGACGGCGCGTGGCACGAATGCTCGCTCGACGGCTTCCGGGCCGCCTTCGAAATCAACGTGCAAACGACTTTCCTAATCACGAAAGTCGTGATTAGGTATTGGCTTGAAACGAAGATGCCGGGCGCCGTGGTGTCGCTCGGCAGCGTGTTGGCGGAATCGCCCGAGCCCCTGCGCTTCAGCTCACACGCCTATGCCGGCGCCAAAGGAGCGCTGGGGGCGATGACGAAGTCCGCTGCGGCGCGCTATGCGGGGCAGGGAATCCGCTTCAATCTCCTCGCGCCCGGCCTCGTGCGGACGCCGATGAGCCAGCGGGCGCAGGAAAATGAAGAGATCATGCAGTTCATCCGGGCCAAACAAGCCTTGAGCGATGGCATTCTCGAACCGGAGGCAGTGGCGAAGATGGCTCTGTTTCTGTTGGGCGACGAAGCGCGCGAGATCACCGGCCAGGTGATCGCGATCGATGGAGGATGGAGCGTCCTATGAGTATCTTGCGGACCACCGTGGTGGGCAGCTATCCGATGCCGGCGTGGCTCGAGTTCGCCAGCGCTCATCTCGGCGAGTTCGGCGCCGACGACCTGAACGAACTGCGCGACGACGCCGCGCGCATTGCGATTCTCGATCAAATGGACGCCGGCCTCGACACCATCAGCGACGGCGAGCAGACGCGCCTCGATTTCAACCTCTCCTTCTACGGCTATCTCGAAGGCATCGAGGTGGAGTCTCAACCGCGGCGCCGCTTCGGTCCCCCCGCGCACGATCAGCGCGGCAAGCATCGCGTCATTGGCCCCATCGCCGCCCCGCGCGGCCTGGGCTGTTTGGATGAATTCCATCGCCTCCGCAGGCTTGCGCCCGAAGGTCCGCACCTCAAGATGAGCGTGCCCGGGCCCTACACGTTGAGCGGCCGGCTGCTACCGAACAAAGACTATCCCGATCGTTGGGCGCTCGCCGAGGCCCTGGTGCCCATCGTCTACGCCGAGTTGGTGGCCTTGTGGGAGGCCGGGTGCCAGTTCATCACGGTGGATGAACCGTCCATGAGCTGCTACGCCTACAAGGAGGACGTCGGCCGCTTCGTGGATCTGTTCACGCGCACGGTGCGCGGCGTCACCCAGCGGGCTCATCTGTCCACCCATCTCTGCTTTGGCAATTTCAAGGGCCGCGCCGTCGGGCCGCGGCAATACGCTCCGCTGTTCCCCAGGTTCCTCGATATCCCCGTGGAGGAGATTCACCTCGAGATGGCGAGCCGTGAATTCGCCGAGCTGGAGGTCATCTCCCAAGTGGCCGAGCGCTGCGATGTGGCCGTCGGCGTCGTCGACGTGAAGAGCTACTACATCGAAACGCCGGACGACATCGCTGAGCGCGTCCGGCGCTGCCTCGTGTATGCCCCGCCGGAGAAGCTGGCCTTCGCGCCGGATTGCGGCCTGAGTCAAACCGCGCGCTGGGCCGCCAGGCAGAAGCTGGTGAATCTGGTGAAAGGCGTGTGCCGTGTTCGAGCCGAGATCGAGTGACGTCCCCGCTGGCTCACTGGCGCTGTGGTGGTTGGGCCAAAGCGGTTTCCTCGTCTACTTCGATGGCTGCTGGCTCTGCTTCGACCCCTACCTCTCGGACTCCCTCACCCGTAAATACGCGGGCACCCAGAAGCCGCATGACCGGATGTACCCGATCGTCGTGGACCCGGCGCGGCTGAGCTTCGTCGATGTCGCCACCTCGACCCACAATCACACCGACCATCTGGACGCCGAAACGCTCCTCGCCATGAAGCCCAAGCGGCTCGTGATTCCCGAAGCGAATCGGGCGTTCGTGGCCCAGCGGCTGGGTTGCGACACCGGCTGGCCCGACGGGCTCGCGATCGGCGAATCCACGACGATCGCTGGCTTCGAGCTCACCGCCGTCCCCGCCGCGCACGAGACCCTGTCGCCCGCCACCGTCGGCTACGTCGTGAAGGTGGGCAGCCATGTCATCTACCACTCCGGCGACACCCTGCTCTTCGATGGCATGGCGGATTGCCTGAAGCCGTTCAACATCGACGTGGCCCTGCTCCCGATCAACGGCAAGGTGGGCAACATGAATCATCAGGACGCCGCCTGGCTCGCCAAGGAAATCGGTGCCCGCCTCGTCATCCCCTGCCACTACGACATGTTCTGGTTCAACACGGCGAATCCGGCCGATTTCGCCGCCGCCGCAGAAAAGATGAAAACTCCGTATAGGATACTGGCGCTCGGCGAACGAATCATATATCCTTGACGGATCAAGGAGTCTCGCCACTCATGTACGAGAGCAACAATCCCATTGATCAGTTGGTCCACCTCTATGTGGACGGAGCTTTTGACCGCCGCGAGCTGGTTCGGCGCGTGGCCAAATTGACCGGAAGCCTGACGGCCGCCATGGCGGCTTTGGCCAGCTTTCCGGAGGAGATGAACGCCCAGCCCACCGCGTGCCCGGCGGACGTCAAGACCACGGCCGATGATCCGTCGCTCGTCGTCCAGGATGTGGAGTACTCGGGCACGGCATCCAGAATGTTTGGCCACTTGGCCTACCCGAAGGACTCGAGCGGGCCGCTGCCGGCCATCATCGTCATTCACGAAAACCGTGGCTTGGTGGATCACATCAAGGACGTCACCCGGCGCGCGGCGAAAGCGGGTTTCGTGGCGCTCGGCGTTGACCTGCTTTCGCGTCAGGGCGGCACCGGCCAGTTTACCGATGCCACGCAACAGACGCAGGCCTACGGCCGCACCACCGTGGATGGACGCCGGGACGACTTGATCTCGACGCTCGACTATCTCAAGTTCCATCCCCGGGTGGTGTGGAACCGGATCGGCGCCGTCGGCTTTTGCGCGGGCGGCCAGAATGTGTGGGACTTCGCCGTGGCGGCGCCGGAACTGGCCGCGGCCGTGCCGTTCTACGGCGCGCCGCCGGTGGGCGACACCTTCAACGCCATCCAAACTCCCGTCATGGCTCTGTACGCCGAGCGTGACCGGGCGTTGACCCAACGGGCCCTCGTCGCCGTCAATGAAATGATCGCCCGTCAGAAAGTCGTCGGGTTCCGCGTTTACGAAGGCGTCGGCCACGCCTTCCACAACGACACCGGCGCTGCCTACAACGCGGAAGCGGCCTGCGATGCTTGGGCCACCACCATCGCCTGGTTCAACAAGTGGCTCCGCCGCCCGTAAACTCTAGATATTGAGAGTTTCCGAGAAAGCCGCCGCGATCTTCTTCGGCTACGCGACGCTGTGGGTGTTCATCCTCCCGGTCAGCGCCGCCATTCGCCAGCGCATGTGCCTGGTGAACGCCGGAGTGATCGCGGCGCTTTTTCTGGCGCGCTACGTGGCCAACGTCTGGCGGGACTGGGCGCCCGGTGCATTGATCCTCCTGGCCTACAATGAAATGGGCTGGCTGGCGCTGCCCCAAACCAGCCGGGCGTTCGAGGACTATTGGGTCCAGTGGGATCGCTGGCTGCTGATTGGCCTGGGCCTGAAGCCGGCCATTGAGAGTCTTGGTCCGGTGGGTCCCGGCCTGCTCGAGCTTTCCTACGCGATGGTCTACCCCATGATCCCCATTGCGCTCGGCGTCGCCTATGCGCGCGAAAAATGGGAGTTGACTGAACGCATTGGCTTCCCGCTCCTGCTCTCGTGCCTGCTCACCTACGGACTGTTTCCGTTCTTCCCCTCCGATACCCCCCGGCGCGTCTTCGCCGGCGAACTGTTCACCGCTCATGACACGGTGTTTCGCCAGTTCAATTGGTGGCTCTGCGAAGGGGGCGGCATTCACACCAGCGTGTTTCCCAGCGGCCACGTCTCGAGCTCGATTGCCGCGGCGTGGGGCGTGCGCCGGGTCATCCCCGAGGCGGTTTGGACCGGGCGCCTGTTGCAACTCACCGCGCTAGGCATCTTCGCCGGCACGATTTATGGCCGCTACCACTACGCCATCGATTCCGTGGCCGGCGCCGCCATCGCCGTCATGGTCTTGGCGCTGACTCGGAAGTGGGCACTTCGTCCCCAGCCGTCGCGTTGAGCCAATGCCGGATCTTGCGGTCCAGCGCCTCGGCGCTGACGGGCTTCGACAGGTAGTCGTCCATGCCCGCTTCCAGACAGCGCTCGCGATCGCCGTTCATGGCGTTCGCCGTCATGGCGATGATCGGCGTGCGCCGGCCGCTGGACGGCCGCCTCGAGCGACCGAATGGCGTTCGTCGCTTGCAAGCCATCCATCTCCGGCATCTGGACGTCCATCAGCACCAAGGCGAACGGATCCTTCTGCAGCGCTTCCACCGCCAGCCGGCCGTTCTCCACGGCATGCACCTCATAGCCGGAGTTCTCGAGAATGCGCCGCGCGATGCGCCGGTTCACTTCGTTGTCCTCCACCACCAGCAGGCGGGTGTTCTTTACCTGGCGGGGCAGCGGCAGCGGACGCTGCGCCTCGGGCAAAGCCACTGTTGGCTCGAAGGACACGCGGAACCAGAACGTGCTCCCCTGGCCGACGGCACTCTCATAGCCGAGATCGCCGCCCATCAGCCTTGCCAATTGGCGTGAAATCGCCAGCCCGAGGCCCGTCCCGCCGTAGCGCCGCGTGGTGGAGGTGTCGGCTGGGTAAACGTCTCGAAGACCTTGGCGCCCACCTCGGCCGGGATCCCCACGCCGGTGTCGGTCACGCGCATCAGCAAATCCAGCCGTCCGCCCGAGTCCTTCAGCACCTCGCCCGACACTTGGACGGATCCCTTCTCGGTGAACTTGATGGCGTTGCCCACGAGATTCACCAGGATCTGGCGGAAGCGGAACGGATCACCCTTGGCCCATTCGGGAAGTCCCTGGACGTTGGCGGTCACCGCCAGGCCCTTGGCGCGCGCCTTCGGCGACAGCAGGGCGATCGTCTCGCGCACCTCGCGATGCACGCTGAAGGGGATTTGCTCGAGTGAGATCTTGCCGGCCTCGATCTTCGAAAAGTCGAGAATGTCGTTGAGGATGGCCAGCAGACTGTCGGCGGAGTTCTTGATCGTTTGCAGTGAATCCCGCTGGTCGGGCGAAAGCGGCGTCTTCAGCAGCAGGTCCGTCATGCCCAACACCCCATTCATCGGGGTCCGGATCTCGTGGCTCATGTTGGCCAGAAAACGCGTCTTTAGCTCCTCGGCGCGCCGCGCTTCGCTGGCGCGCTCCTGAGCTCGCCGGGCCATCTGCACAGAGAATCCGAGCAGACCCGCGGTCAGCAGGCCAAAAACCAACAACATTTCTGGAATCGCGGTCACCAGGTCCGTGGGTGTAATCACCGCCCGCTGGTCCAAAACTTGGTGCGAACGCGCGTTCTCGTGAAAGCGGACGTCCTGCCAAAGCGCGACGCTCACCACGGTCAGGCCCACCGTCGCCGCCACCGGCGCCAGCCGGGCCAGTTGAAAGCGGGTCAGCCAAACCAGGCCCGTGCCCAGGCTAGTCAACGCCACTGCGGTTGGCATGGCCATCGCCATGAAGAGGGACCAGCCGGCCAAACCCACCATGGCGGCCGTCTGGGTCACCAACTGCATCGCCCCATGCGCTGCCAAAGCCACTCCGCCGACGCCCGCCCACGCGGCCAACATCGGACCCCGGGTCCAGGAGAGCGCATGCAGGATCAGCGATGCCCCCAGCACCAGCAGACTCAGGGCGACATGCGGCGACATCCGGCCCGGAATCGGAATCGCTCCCTTCAGGAAGTCCCGGACAATGAACTGGTCGATCCCCAAGTCCACCGGCGCAGCATACTCCACCAGGGTGAGCAGGGCCACCGTCGCGATAAAGATCCCCGTCCGGAACGTCAGCCGTGGCTTCCCGATCCGGCACCAAAGCAGACCCAGGCTACCCGCCAGCAGACACAGGGCCGTGTTGTAGACCATCGGCATCATCCAGGGCAGCGCCCGGATGAACGGTTCGAAGCGGAAATGCCAGCCGAGCAGCGCCAGTCCGGCCAACGCGCCGCAGATGCCGGCCGAAAGCCGGACCAGGTCGGCGCGGACGCGCAGGCGGATTCCGGAAACCGAGTTGCTCAAGACAGGAGTCCTGTAGAGTAATCGGACGTCTCACGAAACCGCTTTAGCACCCGTCTTACTATCGATCTATGCGAGTGTTTCTCTTCCTGCTAGCCTTCCCCGCGGTCCTCGGTGCGCAGAAAATGCACGACCACACCATGCACCACACGGCCGACGAGTTCGCCCGCGTGCTCGACGATCCCGAGCGCGACTCCTGGCAGAAGCCGCACGAAGTGGTGATGGCTCTCCGGTTGAAGCCCGGCGAAGTCGTGGCCGACGTCGGCGCGGGCACTGGCTATTTCGCCAAGCGCTTTACCCGGCACGGAGCGCGTGTTCTGGCGGTCGACATCTCCCAGCAACTGCTCGACATCGCCAAGAAAAACGACCCGAAGCTCGAGACGATTCTGTCGGCCGAGGACGATCCCCGGCTTCCCGCCGGAACGGTGCAGACGATCTTCATCTGCGACACCTTGCACCACATCGAGCGCCGGCCCGCCTACTATGCCAAGCTGGCCGCCAGCCTCGCGCCGGACGGCAGAATCATCGTGATCGACTTTCACAAGAAACGCGACTTGCCCGTGGGGCCGCCCGAGCAGGTCCGGCTTTCCCGGGAGCAAGTGATCGCGGAGTGGAAGAAGGCCGGCTTCCGGCTCAGCCAGGAATGGAAAGTGCTCCCGGCTCAGTATTTTCTCGAGTTCCGGCGCTGATTAACGGCGTGCTGGACGGCTCGTTGCCGCCTTCGGCTCGGGAAGCTGCTGGATCAGGCGCGCGGTCTCCACTTTGAGCTGGCCGTCGGGCTGTTTAATCTCCAACTGGACCTTCGGCTCGGCATTTGCGTTCACACTCCGGACGGAAACGCCGCCCCGGCGAAGGTCGCTGGCGCTCAGCCGTGTGACGCTCTGTTGGCCGGGCGCCTCGGTGACGATCAGCCAGCCCTGCGTCGACGGGCTCCAGCCCACCGTCCGGTCCCAGGAGATCTCCCAGTTCGCATTCTTCTGCTGGATGGCCAGGGGGGCGGGCGCCGCGGCGCTCACTCCTTGGGCTGCACTCAGGCCGCCGATCATGAGCCCGGCCACCGCCATCCCCAATGCCAGCCAAGGCGAATAGCGCCGGTCTAGAAAGCCCGCCAAGGCCGTCACCAACGGATGCACCTTCGGCCGTGATGCTGCGGCAGGGAAAGGAAGAAGCTCTCGGTCGGTGCTTCCGGCCGAACAAAGCCCTTCGCATCACGAAGATAGAGTGAAAATTGGGCGGGACGCCGGTAGGCCGGCCGGACCACCAGCGTCATCTGCCAGCGCTTGGGGAATGCCCGGCTAAACAACTTCAGATCCTCGGCAGACGCCCGCGACGAACCGGAAGGCTGAGAGCGGAACCACCCCAGGCAGGTGACGCCCGCCCGCTTTTGCCGGACCAATTCCACCCGCAGGGCGGCCTCCATCGCTTCATGGCTCTTGAACGCACCCAGCGGAATCCAGCCCGTGATCCGCGTCTCGGCATCCGAATGGTGCCCAAGCAGCAAACCCGCCAGCGGGATCGGCTCCGTGCCGGGCGCCGCCGCCAGGGCTGCCGCCAGAAGTTCCTCCCGAACGCCCGGGGCAAAGCCGGTGAGCTTCGAGCGGTCCGTTTGGGATTCCAGTTGAAGGGCGAGAGAGGGGGCGGTCACTGGGGGTCCTCCGTTAGTGATCTCGTCGGGAGCCTTGGCTCCGGCTCCATGTTCAGGAGATCGTCTTCCTGAGGGGAAAAGCTTAGAGCCTGATACCAAAATCACTCGGAAGGGCCTCGAGGTTCAATGGGCCCAAAGTCGGAAAGTAGGGTAGCTCCCCAGTAACATGAGTGAGTACGGCTAAAATTACTTGAGTGTTGAGTGGTGATGTGCTATCCTCTGGTCAGGGGAATCGGAGCCCCTTCACTCGCCATGGATTTCAATCGACTCACCGAGAAGGTTCAGGACGCTCTCCGCGCCTCCCAGAGCATCGCGGCCCGGCTGTCCCATCAGCAGGTGGATGTCGAGCATCTGGCCTTGGCCTTGCTCGAACAGGAGGCCGGCCTGGCGGACGCCATTCTCAAAAAGGCTGGCATCGGCGCCGACCCCCTGCGCCGCAAACTCACCCAGGAGCTCGACCGGCTCCCCAAGGTGACCAACGTCTCCGGCGGCGCCGACCAGGTCTACGTCACCGCCCGCCTCACCAAGCTGTTCGGCGACGCCGAACAGGAAGCCAAGCGGATGAGGGACGACTACCTCTCCGTCGAGCACGTCATGCTCGCCATCGCCACCGACTCGGGCGCGGCCGGCAAAGCCTTCCGCGACGCCGGTCTCGGCAAGGACCGTCTGCTCCAGGTCGTCGGCGAAATCCGCGGCGCGCACCGTGTCACCAGCCAGAATCCCGAGGCCAGCTACCAGTCGCTCGAAAAGTACGGCCGCGATCTCACCGGCATGGCGCGCGAAAACAAGCTCGACCCCGTCATCGGCCGCGACGAAGAGATCCGCCGTGTCATTCAGGTGCTCTCCCGGCGCACCAAGAACAACCCCGTGCTCATCGGCGAGCCTGGCGTCGGCAAGACAGCCATCGCCGAGGGCCTCGCCCAGCGCATCGTGCGCGGCGACGTACCCGAAGGCTTGAAGGAAAAGCGCGTCGTCTCGCTCGACATGGGTGCCTTGATCGCTGGCGCCAAGTTCCGCGGCGAGTTCGAGGAACGCTTGAAGGCCGTGCTCAAGGAAGTACAGGAATCCCGCGGCCAAGTCATTCTGTTCATTGACGAATTGCACACCGTCGTCGGGGCGGGGAAGGCCGACGGCGCCATGGACGCCGGCAATCTGCTCAAGCCCATGCTCGCCCGTGGCGAGCTCCATTGCATCGGCGCCACCACGCTCGACGAGTATCGCAAGCACATCGAAAGGATGCCGCCCTCGAGCGCCGCTTCCAACCGGTGATCGTTGACCAGCCCTCGGTGGAGGACACCATCTCCATCCTGCGCGGCCTCCGCGAGCGCTATGAGGTCCACCACGGCGTCCGCATCAAGGACGCCTCTCTGGTGGCCGCCGCCGTGCTCTCCAACCGCTACATCGCCGACCGTTTCCTGCCCGACAAAGCCATCGACCTCGTCGACGAAGCCGCCGCCAAGCTGCGCACCGAAATCGACTCTCTGCCCTCCGAGCTCGACGAGATCTCCCGCCGCATCATGCAGCTCGAGATCGAGCGCGAGGCGGTTGCGCAAGGAGTCCGACAACGCCTCGAAAGCCCGCCTCGAGAAGCTCGAAAAAGAGCTCGCCGAGCTCAAGGCCGACGAGGCCAAGCTCCGCGCTCAATGGCAAAGCGAAAAGTCCGGCGTGGACAAGTTGCGCGCCCTGCGTGAGCAATTGGAGCAGACCAAGCTCGAGATCGAGCGCGCCGAACGCAACTACGACTTGAACAAGGCTGCCGAGCTCAAGTACGGCAAACTCATCAGCTTAGAGCGGGAATTGAAACAAGAGGAAGAGGCTTTGGCCGTCGGCCAGGGCCAGGGCCGCCTGCTCAAGGAAGAGGTGAGCGAGGACGACATCGCCGCCGTCGTGAGCCGTTGGACCGGCGTGCCCGTCACCAAGTTGCTCGAAGGCGAGACGCAGAAAACTGCTCGGCCTCGAGCAGCATTTGCACCAGCGCGTCATCGGCCAGGAGGAAGCTGTCCAGGCCGTCTCCGAGGCCGTGCTCCGCCATCGCTCCGGCCTCAAGGATCCCAACCGCCCCATCGGCAGCTTCATCTTCCTCGGGCCCACCGGCGTCGGCAAAACCGAGCTCGGCCGAGCCCTCGCCGAATGCCTCTTCGACGACGAGCGCGCCCTCATCCGCATCGACATGACCGAGATCAGGAGAAGCAACAACGTCTCGCGCCTCATCGGCGCGCCTCCCGGCTACGTCGGCTATGAGGAGGGCGGCCAGTTGACCGAGCAGGTCCGCCGCCGCCCCTACTCCGTCATCCTCTTCGACGAAATCGAAAAGGGCCACCCCGACGTCTTCAACGTCCTGCTTCAAATTCTGGACGATGGTCGTTGACCGACGGCCAGGGCCGTACGGTGGACTTCAAGAACACCATCATCATCATGACGTCGAACATCGGCTCCGCCCGGATCCTCGAGTTCCGCGGCGCCTCCGGCGGCGGCGATTACGACATGATGAAGATGTCCGTCACCGACGAGCTCCGCCAGTTCTTCCGGCCGGAGTTCCTCAACCGCGTCGACGAGACCATCGTCTTCCACGGCCTCTCCGCCGAGCACCTCGAGAAAATCGTCGAGATCCAGCTCGGCGCCCTGCGCAAACGTCTCGCCGAGCGCCGCATCGAGCTCCAGCTCACCGACCGCGCCCGGGCCCCACGTCGTCAGCGTCGGCTACGATCCCACCTACGGCGCGCGGCCGCTGAAGCGCTCGATTCAGAAGGAAGTGGAGAACCCGCTCGCCAAGCTCCTGCTCTCGGGCGAAGTGCGCGACGGTTTCCGCGTCAAGGTCGATTACCACCGCGGCGACGGGCGGCTCTCCTTCGAGAGCCAGCCCGTGGCCGAGCCGGTGGAAGCTGTCGCCGTCTGAGCGACAATAGCCGGGTGATCCGGTTCGCCTGTCAGCCTGGCTGCACGAAGTGCTGTGAAGTCTCCGGCTACGTCTACCTCACCGAAGACGACTTGAACAACGCCGCCCGGCACCTGGGTATGACGCCTCAGGAGTTCCAGGACAAGTACGTCTACCGCACCCGCCACATCCGTCGTTTGCGCAAGCCTGGCCGCGGCCGCCAATGCTATTTCCTGCAGAACGGCGGCTGCGCCATTCATCCCGTGAAGCCCGTGCAATGCCGCCTGTTCCCCTTCTGGCCGGAACTGGTGTCCAGCCGCCGCGAGTGGGCAAAAACAGGCCAGGGTGTCCCGGCATCGGCCAGGGCGACCTCATCCAGATCACCACGGCCATGGAAATCGCCAACGAGATGAAGACCGCCTATCCCGATCAATACGAGTAATCAGGCCAGCATCTTCGGCACCAGCTCGCCGTGGACGTCGGTGAGCCGGAAATGGCGGCCCTGATACTTGTACGTCAGCCGCTTGTGGTCGATCCCGAGACAATGCAGGATCGTCGCCTGGATGTCGTGGACATGCACCGGATCCTGCGTGATGTTGTAGGAGAAGTCGTCCGTCTCGCCCAGCACCGTGCCCGGCTTGATGCCACCCCCGGCGAAGAACATCGTGAAGTTGCGCGGATGATGGTCGCGGCCGTAGTTCGTCTCCGTCAAGCGGCCCTGGCAGTACGCCGTGCGGCCGAATTCGCCGCCCCACACCACCAGTGTCTCGTCCAGCAGACCCCGCTGCGCCAGATCCGTAATCAACGCCGCCGTCGGCTGATCCGTGCCGCGGCATTGCAGCGCCAGGTCGCGCGGCAGGTCGCCGTGCTGATCCCAGCCGCGATGATAAAGCTGTACGAAGCGGACATTGCGCTCGAGCAGCCGCCGCGCCAGCAGGCAATTCGCCGCGTACGACCCCGGCTTGCGAGCGTCGGGCCCGTACAGCTCGAGCGTCGTCGCCGGCTCCTTCGACAAGTCCATCAAGTCCGGCACCGACGCCTGCATGCGATACGCCATCTCGTATTGCGAGATGCGCGTCTCGATCTCCGGATCCTGCCAGGCTTCCTGCTTCATCCGGTTCAGCTTGCCGATCGCATCCAGCATCGAGCGGCGCGTCCCCTTGTCGATCCCGGGAGGGTCGCTCAAAAACAGCACCGGATCGCCGCCCGAGCGGAACTTCACGCCCTGATACTGCGACGGCAGAAAACCATTGCCCCACAGCCGCGAGAACAACGGCTGATCATTGTTCACCGCGTTCGCTTGCGACACCAGCACCACGTACGCCGGCAGGTTGTCGTTCTCCGACCCCAAGCCATAGTTCACCCAGGCGCCCATCGACGGCCGGCCCGGCTGCTGCGAACCGGATTGAATGAACGTGATGGCCGGATCATGATTGATGGCATCCGTGTGCACCGATTTCACGATGCACAGCTTGTCGACGATCTTCGCCGTATGCGGCAGCAACTCGCTGATCCAGGCGCCGCTTTGCCCGTGTTGGGCGAACTTGAAGACGGTCGGCGTCACCGGGAAGGAGCTCTGCCCCGACGTCATGCCCGTGATGCGCTGATTCATGCGCACCGAAGCGGGCAATTCCTGGCCGCCGAATTTCTTCATCTGCGGCTTCCAGTCGAAGAGGTCGTGCTGCGACGGGCCGCCCGATTGATGCAGAAAAAGAACGCGCTTGGCTTTCGCCGGATGATGCGGCAAGCCCGGCAGCGTAGCGCCGGGCAACAGGCTCGCCAAGGCCGCGCCGCCGATGCCGCGCGACATGTTGGAAAGAAACGTGCGCCGGGTGGACATGGTCGTGATCACTCCTTGGTCAAAGTCTCGTCGAGATTGAGCACCACGCTCATCACCGTGGTCCAGGCGGCCAACTCCGGCGCGGGAATCGCCCCGTCCGCCTTCGCTTCGCCGACTCCCAGTAGCGCCCGCGCCGCCTCCGGCTGTCGACCGTAATCCGCCGTCTTCTGCTTCGCCAGCGCCAGCAGGACATTCTGCTCCTGGCTCGACGGCTTCCTGGCCAGCGCCAATTGAAACGCGCGCGCGACGCGTTGGTTCGCATTGGCGCCCGCTTCACGAATCACGCGCTGCGCCAGCGCGCGCGCTGCTTCCACGAACGTGGGATCGTTCAGCAGCGCCAAAGCCTGCAGCGGCGTATTCGTCATCGGCCGCCGCGCGATGCACTTCTCGCGGTCGGGCGCATCGAACAGGTTGAGCGTCGCCGGTGGCACCGTGCGCTTCCAGAAGGTGTACATCGAGCGGCGATACAGATCATCGCCGTGCGATTGCTCGTAGGTCTGCGCCGAGAACTCTGCGCCGAAGGCCAGCTCTTCCCAAAGACCAGCGGGCTGATACGGCAGCACGCTCGGCCCACCCACCACCGGATTCAGCAGCCCGCTCACCGCCAGCGCGTTGTCACGCAGCATTTCCGCCTGCAGCCGGTGCCGCGGACCGCGCGCGATCAGCCGGTTTTCCGGATCCTTCTCGCGCAACGCCGGAGTGAAGCGCGACGATTGCCGGTACGCGGCCGACATCACGATCATCCGCTGCATCGCCTTCACATCCCAGTTCGAGCGGACGAACTCCGTCGCCAGCCAGTCGAGCAACTCTCGATGCAATGGCTGCTCGCCCTGCGACCCGAAGTCTTCGGACGTCTTCACCAGACCGACGCCAAAGTAGTTCTGCCAGAAGCGATTCACCGCCACGCGCGCCGTCAGCGGATGATCGCCGGACGCGAGCCACCGCGCCAGCGTCAAGCGATTCGCCGGCGCATCCTTCGGCAGCGGCGGCAGACTCGAGGGCACCCCCGGCGTTACTTTCTCCTTCTTGTTCTGGTAATCGCCCCGGCCGAGCACGTAGGTGTCGCGCGGCTTGTCGCTTTCCTTCATCACCATCACGCTCGGAATCTCCCACTCGAGATCTTCCTTCTCCGCCTTCAGCGCCTCGAGCTCGGCGCGCAGCTTACCGGCGCTCGCGTCTTGCGCGGCCCAATAGTCGAACAACGCGTCGTCCTGCTCCTTCACGCGCTTCGGCAGCGCCAGGTTGACCGCGAGCGGTGTCTCTTTCGCTAGCGTCCGGATCTCGCTGGCCGTCAGCACGCGATCGTAGAAACGCAAATCATCCACGCGACCGCGTAGCCGATCGGCCTCCACGCGACCGCCGATCGTCGCCGGACCCTCGATCTCCGCAAACGGCTTCGTCAGCGTGTTCTTCACCACCTTGAACGCGCGCGGCTCGCCGTTGACGTAGAGCTTGTCGCCCGCCAGCGCCAGGTGATACCAGACATTGCGCCCGCGCGGCAGCAACAGATGCTCCTCGAGACGCGCCTCCCAAACCCGATCCGGCCAGCGCTCCACTTTGCGCAAAACGAGGTCGGCCCGTTGGCGCAGCCGCGGAATGGCGTAAGGCGCATCGAGAAACAGCTCCCAGCCCTGCCGCTCGGCGTTCTGCCGCGCCAAAATCCCGTTCTTGAATGTCCGAGCCCGCGTCTGGAACCACACGGCCACCGTCGGCGTCAGCCCCAGCGGCGCGATCTCCACCTCGGAGCGCCCATTCAACTCGAGCGCCCGATCGCCCGTCTGCGACGCTGGAAAGCTCCCCTCATCGCGCAGCGACCGCCCATGCAGATAGTGCCCACTCGAATCGGAGAGAGCGCCATCGAACTCATAGTGCGCCAACAGCCCCGCCGTGGGAGCCTTCGAAAATCCTGCCGACTTCAACCACTCCTCGAACTTCGGCCGGACCGCCTTCAGCGCCTTTTCCACTTCGGGAATCCGCGCCTCGACGAACTTCTGCCGCGACTCCTGCGCGTCCGTCGGCAGTTCGAGCAAGGGAGCCGCATTGCCGCGCTGCCCATCCAGCCCCTTCTCCGGGGATCGTGTTGAAGAAAGCGCCGAAGCGATAAAAATCCTTCTGCGAGATCGGATCGTACTTGTGATCGTGACAGCGGGCGCAGCCCATCGTCATCGCCATGAACGCCATCGCGGTGGTCTCCACGCGATCCACGATGTACTCGTTCTGATACTCCTCCGGAATCGCGCCGCCCTCGAAGTTGATCATGTGATTCCGGTTGAAGCCTGACGCCAGAATCTGCTCCTTCGTGGCGTTCGGCAGCATGTCGCCAGCCAGTTGCTCCGACGATGAAATCGTTGAACGGCTTGTTCTCGTTGAAGGCGCGTATCACCCAATCGCGCCAGCGCCACATGTCGCGATGCGAGTCGATATGGTAGCCGTGCGTGTCGGCGTAGCGGCTCAGGTCGAGCCATTGCAGCGCCATGCGCTCACCGTAGCGTGGACTTGCCAGCAGCCGGTCCACCAGCTTACCCCACGCCTCGGGCGACTTGTCGCCCACGAAAGCCGCCACTTCTTCCGGCGTCGGCGGCAGCCCCGTCAAATCGAACGACAACCGCCGCACCAGCGTCGCGCGGTCCGCCTCCGGTGATGGCTTCAAGCCCTCTTTCTCGAGCTTGGCGAGAATGAACCGGTCGATCGGCGTCTTCGCCCAGGCCGCGTTCTTCACCACCGGCTCGCCCGGCCGCACCGGCGCCGCGTAGGACCAATGTTCAGTCCACGTCCCGCCCTCGTCCAGCCATTGCTTGAGCTTCGCGATCTGCGCCTCGGTCAACGGTGGTCCCGCTGGAGGCATCCGCGCCGACTTCGAATTCACCCGCAGGAACAAACGGCTTTTGGCCGAACTGCCGGCCACCACCACGCCCGGCTTCGCGTCCACGCCGGCGCGCGTATCCAAACGCAAGTCGGCCTTGCGATTCGAAGCGTCGGGCCCATGGCACGAAAAGCACCGGTCAGAGAGAATCGGGCGGATCTCGCGCGCGAAATCCACCTTGGGCACGGCAGTGGGCGCGGCTCCGGCAACCACCGTGGTGATCGCCAGCGCCAGCCAGAACGGACGCAGCATGTTATTGATCGTACGTCAGCCGGGCGATGTCCGGGGACGAGCTCACACGATGCAGGCTTGCCGGATCTCCGACGCGCGCGACCGCAACTCGTAGGCCTCGTCGGCCTTGCCCAGCATCGCCACGGCCTCCGCGTGACCGTCGAGATACCGCGCCAGTTCGGGATGGGCCTCGCCCACCGCGTTTTGCAGAAGCTGAATCGCGTTCGTGAAAAGGCTGTCCGCCGCGCGCGGCTCGCCCTCGGCGATCTTGATCCGCGCCGACACCGCCATGGCGCGATGCAGCGCGGCGTCGTCCTGCGGTTCGAGAATCGAGATCGCGCGCTGCGCCGTTTGCTCCGCGAAGGCCAGTTCACCCGTCGCCAGCGCGCATTCGGCCAACGGAATCAAAAGATGCCCCACCACGCTGGAACGCGGGCCGAGCTCCTCTTCGCGAATCCGCACCGCCCGCTCCAGCATGTCCCGCGCCTTCCCCGAGGAGCCTTGCTTGACGAATGCGGAAGCGCTCGCCTCGAGCGCCGGAACCACCTTGGGATCCTCCGGTCCAAACACCTTCTCATTCACCTGCAGCATCGTTCGATACGAAGCCAGCGCCTCGTCCAGCCGGTCGCCTCGCTCGCAATAGGAGCCCAGGTGATAGTGCAGGTGCCCCACCTGCTCCGCATAGTGGCCCAGCGCGTCCTCCACTTTGGCGATGCACGCGTGGTAAAACTTCGTCGCCGCCTTGTGGCGGCCTTCCGCCTCCGCCCGCTTGGCGAACTCCAGCAGCTTCGCCGCCGCCTCGGGCGACCCTTCTCCCAAGTGCCAGCCGTACAACTCCGCGCTCTTTTCCAAAGCCAGATCGAAGGAATTGAAGTTGCGCTGATTCGCGTAGATCGTAGCAAGCAATTCCAAAGCGCCGGGCAGCAGTTTCTGGGCCGCCGTACCCGGCTCCTCCATCGTGCTGATCGCGCGCAGACAGTATTCCTCCGCCTCCGGCCAACGCGACATTTGACAATACAGCCGCGAAAGATCGCGGAAAGCGTGCGACAGCGTGTCCGGCCGGTTCGCCTTCAACTGCATCGCCAGATTCAGCACCTTTTTCAGCAGGTCCTCCGCCTGGCCATATTCGCCCTCTTTCAACAGCTTCTCTGCCTTCTTGCGCAGCTTGTGACAGCGGTTCTGATCGGCGACGTTGAATTTCCACCACACCGCCGCCGCCGTTGACACGCCAATCAGCAGCGCCACGGGGCCTAGCGGTCCTATCGCCAGCGACATCAGGTAAGCCAGCGGCAGCGCCAGCAACGAAAGCCAGAACGTCACCTGCAGCCCCAGCTTCTGACTCTTCGACAGCACATTTATCGTGGGCATCTTCACCATCAAGGCGATCCCGATCACGATCAGCACTCCCATGAAGAGCGCCACCGTCCGGTCCACGCGCGAAAGCACATAGAGCCAGGTTCCGGCCATCACCGTCATGGCCACGGTCCGGATGAGCACGAGAGGTGAGACAGCTTTCCGCTTCACCTCCTGGACATCGGCGTCTCCGGGCCGGGTCTTTAGGGGAGAAACCTGATCTCGAGCCATAATCGAGCCAATGACCTTGCGGAAAGTTCTGTTCTCCCTCTGGGCCGTCGGTACGCTGTGGGCCGCCTCCGTGCCGGAGGACCGTGGCGCGGCGGGCCTGTGGCAGGCTTACAAGCGGGCGGGACACACGGCGCGCGTGCTCTACGTCACCGCCCACCCCGACGACGAGGACGCCGGTACTCTCACCTGGCTCGCCCGCGGCTACGGCGCCGACGTCACTCTCTTTTCCCTCACCCGCGGCGAAGGCGGCGCCAACCTCATCACCGGCGACTTCTTCGAAGCCCTCGCCCTCCTCCGCGAACTCGAACTGAAGAAGGCCGCCTCCCACTATGGCGTCCGCGTGCGCTTCTCCACCTTCCAGGACTTCGGCTACTCGAAAAACGTCGACGAAACCTGGGCCAACTGGGACAAGCAGAAGCTCACCGCCGAATTGACCAAGGTGATCGCCGAGCTCCATCCGCAGGTGATCATCGCCAAGTTCCACGGCTCCGCGCGCGACGGCCACGGCCACCACACCGCCTCGGGCGAAGTCGCCAAGGCCGCCTGGCAGGCCTCGCAGACCACCGCCTTCCCCGTCGCCAAGCTCTACACCGGCAATTGGAGCGAGAAAGACGAGTGGACCATCAAGCTCGACGCCAGCCAGTACGACCCTGTCCTCGGCCGCACCTATCAGGAGATCGGCCTCGAAGGCTATCGCTGGCATCGGTCCCAAGGCATGGATCGCATGCCGCCGAACGGCTTCCAGGCCCGGTCCGTCCGCTATTACAAGCTCGAAGGCTCTCGCGTTGGCCCCGCCGCCAAGGAAAACGACTTCTTCGAGCGCCTTGGCGACGCCATCGCTCTCACGCCCGATGCCCGCCGCGAATGGGAAACCGTCGGCCGCGAACTCCGTCTCGAGAACCCCGTTGCCGCGGTGCCCGCCATCCAACGCCTCGCCCGCGCCTTCACCAGCGACCGCACTCTCGAACTCCTCGCCCGCGCCAAAGGCGAGTGGCGTCCCGTCGACCAGGTCGAGCTACCCGGAGCGCCCGTCTCCGTGCGCTTCGATGGCGACGCGGGCATCGTGCCCCAGGGCCAGGCGAAATACCGCGCCACGGTCGTTCTCCGCAGCTACTCCGCCACGCCGATTGAAGGCACCGTCCACTTGGATACCGCCAGCGAGCCGCCCTCCCGCCCCTTCCGCCTCTCGCGCGACGGCGAGGAACTCCGCTTCACCTTCGACCTCCCCGCCGCCGGCCGCACCGTTCGCGCCATCGCCGAAATCGGCGCCGCGAAGTACGACACGGAGATCCGCGCCGTCACCGCGCCCGGGCTCCCCGTCGCCTACCTCCGAGCGCCCGCCCGCCATCGCCTCCAACCCGTCGACGTCCGCGTGCGCCCCGGCCTCCGCGTCGGCTACGTCATGGGCACCGGCGACCAAGTGCCCGACGCTCTCCGCCAACTCGGCGTCCCAGTCGAACTCCTGACGCCGGACGCCGTTGCCACCGCCGACCTCTCGCGCTTCACCTCCATCCTTCTAGGCATCCGTGCCTACGCCGCCCGGCCCGACGTCCGCGAGCACAACGCCCGGCTCTTGTCCTTCGTGGAGAAGGGCGGCGTGCTCATCGTGCAGTACAACACCCAGGAATACGACCAGAACTTCGGCCCCTACCCCTACACCATGACGGCGCGCGCCGAAGAGGTGAGCGAGGAGAAAGCCGCCGTCACGATCCTCGACCCCCGTCATCCCCTGTGGCAAGCGCCAAATCGGATCACGGCCTCCGATTTCGACGGCTGGCTCGAGCAGCGTGGTTCGAAATTCTGGATGACCTGGGATCCCCGCTACACCGCGCTCGTGGAATCGCACGACCGCGGCCAGGAGCCCCAGAAAGGCGGTTGGCTCGAAGCGCGCCACGGCCGCGGGCTCTACATCTATTGCGCCTACGCCTGGTATCGCCAGTTGCCCGCCGCCGTGCCCGGCGCGGTGCGCCTGTTCGCGAACCTGATTTCACGCCAACCGTAGAGCTCTCGGCGTCGTCGCCACCGTCGATGAACCGAAATCGCGATGCCTGAACCGAGGCCCGACCGTAAGGGAGGGCTCGCTCACCAGCAGCGCAAATGGCCCTAGACGATCGCCAGCGGCCGCACCGGCGACCCCGTCGCCCCCTTGAACTTCAGCGGCGTGCACACGAAGGCAAATTCATACACACCTTCCCGCGCCAGTTGATCGAGGTTCAGATTCTCGAGAATGTAGACGCCCTTCCTCGGCAGCAGATAGACGTGGGCGAACAGCGTGGCGCCCGTCTCCGGATCGCGGTCGCGCGGATTGTCCCAGGTCATGTTGTCAGCGCCCACCGCCACCACGCCGCGCTCCGCCGCCCACATCGTGCCGCACTTCGCCACGCCGGCCGCGCGCAAGTACGCTGGCTCGTCGTGCCAGATCGAAGCGAACCCGGTCCGCACCAGCAGCACATCGCCCGCTCGGACCTCCACCTTCGCGGCGGCCTTCAATTCGTCGGCCGTAATCGAATGGAACTCCGGTAGCCGGTCGACGCCCTGGTGTCCAGCCACGTCGATCAATACTCCACGCGTCACTAGCGGCGGCACCGTCTCGATGCCATGCTCGGTAAAGCCGGCGGGCGTTTCGCAAGCGTCCGTCGGCACGTCGCCGTAAAGGTGCAACCCGCACGCCTGGTGACACAGCGCGTCGATATGTGTGCCAGAGTGCTCCATCATGGTCAACACGCCCGATGCGCCGGAACGCGGTCCGTTCACCTCAGGCTTGTACGTATCCCGATGGCGCCGGTGCAAGGCGTAGAAATAGCCCGGCCGGTGCGAATCGTGAATCGGCATACCGGCAAAGCGAGGCTGTTCCAGGTCGTAGACGCGCGCCTTCTTCAGTGCGTCGAGCAGCACGGACATCTCAGGTCGTCCGCGGTCGATAACCCGGTCGATAGCGAAGCCGCATCTTCTTGCCCGGGTCCGACGTCAGCTCTACCGTGATCTTGCGGAAGCCCTCATTCGGATTCGGGGCCGGGTAGTAAGTGATCGTGTACGAGTTGCCCAAGTCCTCGCGGATGTTCTCGAACGCTTCCACCTGCTTCTGCCACGTCTTGGCCTGATAGGCCTTGCCGCCCGTCCGCTGGCTGATGCGCTTGAAAACGGCCGAGGAAATCGGATCGCGGCTCGCATCCGCCGTCGAGATCACGTAGATCGGAATGCCCGCGTCTTCGGCCACGGCGCGCACGTCATCGGGCGCCACCATCGACCCGTTGTCCGGGCCGTTCGAGAACACGATCACCACCTTGCGGCCGGCCACCTTCTCGGCATCGCGCAGACACAGGAGCAGCGCGTTATACAGCGCCGCGTCATCGCCAGCCACGGCCTTGCGCAGCCCGGCGATCGCATCGTTCCGGTCGCGCGTCAGCGTCGCCGCGCGCGTCATGTTGCGCGAGAACGTATACACGGCCACCGAATCGGCCCGATCCAAGCCACGCACGAAGTCGGCAATCGCGTCGGAGGCGTACACGAAGCCGCGGTACATGTAGTTCGACGTGTCGAAAAGCACGAAGACATTCGTCCCGGTGAATGCGTCCACCGCTCCGCTCTTGTCTTCCTTGTCCTTGTCCGCCGTTGTCACCAGGGGCCGCGTCTGACCGTTCTCCAGGATCTGCAGGGGCGGCTTGTTGCCCTCCGCAAACGTCGAAATCTTTTGGACGATGCCGTCCTCCAGAATCCGGAACTCACCATGCTTCAGATTGTTCACATACTTGCCCTTGGAATCGGTGACCGTAAAGCTCAGCACCACCATATCCACCTTCACTCGGAAGGTCGGCCGGTCCTGGCCGAAGAGCAAATAGCCTCCAGCCCCAGGCAAGGCCAGGGACGAAGACAGGAACTTGCGCCGCTTCATTCGCGAATCTCCTTGATCAGTCAACGAACATCGTACTACTGGATGGAAGCTTTCTGTTGCCCTTGCTTGCGGTAATCCGCCCGGGCCGCATCGCCCACCACCCGCAAGGACCGGAGCAACGCAGGCCAGTCCTCCAAGTGCGTGGCGAAAATCTGCTCCACCGTCTTCTGCGTCCACTGCGGCACCGCGACGTTCAACTGGCCCGGCGTCATCTGCATTTCGTCGGCCAGCGCGGCGAAGTAGAGGAGGCTCGATTCCCAGCTCTCGGCCAGGATCCGGCTCGAATACCCCATCAGCGTGGGGAACGTGCGGAGATTCAACAACTCCGGCGAATACGACGCCGCCAGCGTCGGCTTCGGCGTGCCAAAGGCCCGCGAAACGGCCATGAAGTTGAAGTCTTTCGGATTCTCGCTGGCCATCCGCCGGATCTCGGCCAGAATCGGATCGTTGTTCTGGCTCTTCAATCCATCCAGCGCGACGACGAACAACTCCGACGGCGTCACCGATTCGAGCGCCGAGGTCACGTCCCCGGCATTCAGGAAATTGAGCACCCGGCGCACGCGCGCCGGCGCCGCCTGCCGGTCGAGCGACGCAATCACCTGCGCGCGACGGTCGGCGTCCAGAGTCGCTTCCGCCAGCAGCGATTCACCCGCGCGCAGGTGCAGCGCCAGCCAGTGCAATTGTCCCGGCGTCACGCTCCAGAAGCGCGGCACCTTGGCCGACAAGATCATCTGCGGCACCAGGTCGCCCCAGATCAACGCTTGTTCCCGGCTCGGAATCAGGAAGTTCTGCTCGGCCTCGGCCAGCGCATAAGGCAGCCCCGCCAGCGAGCCCACCAGGCGGCCACCGGCCGACGACGGCCAGCCCGTACCCAGCACTTCCGTCTGCCGCCACGTCTGATTCGACGATTGAATGCCAATGAAATCGTGGCTCCGCACGAACAGCGGATTCGTCACCAACACCTGCGCGCCCGGCGGCGCATAGTGCAGGTAGTTGTAGCCCACCAGCGTGTCGCGCAGGAACTGCGCCAGCAGCCCGCGGATCTCGCGCAGCTTCTCCGGATCCGCGCCGGCCTTCTCCACCAGTTGGCGGAAGTTCGTCTTGCGCTGCGATTCGATGTGCTTGTCCACCCAGTAGCCGAACGCCATCGCGTTCTTCTCCATGCCGGTCAGCGCATTGCGCGGCGGTTGGATCTCCTGAATGCGCGCCGACAGGCGATTCACCAGCGCGATATTGATCTTCTGCCCCTTCGCCTGCGCCTCGAGATTGTCGGCCAAGTCGAAAATCGTCTTCAGCGTGATCAGGTGTTGCGCGTCGAAAATGCGGCGCATGTCGTCCAGCACCTGCGTGTGCGCGTCTTCGTCCGCCACCAGCCCGGACGGCGCCTTCGTCACGCCCGCCATCAGGTCCAGCATCCGCGCGTGCGGATCGCCGTCGGTCTGCCCGGTCGCCTTCAACAGCAGCGTCACGCTCGTGCGCCCCGCGTCGAACAGGTCCCGCGCGTTCTTCACTTTCGCGAACGCCGTCATCATCTCGGAGAACGTCGCGTCGGCCTGCTCCACCGGAATCAGGCGATTGCGGGCGAAAATCTGCCACAAGCCCACCAGCGATTCGAACATGCCGGCTTCATCGGCCCGTGCTCCCACGTCGCGCACCTGGTTGATGGCCGCCGCGTCGTCCAGATACTGGAAGATCGTCTTCTCGCTCAACCCGGGCGTCTCGCCGAAGATCGTATACTGCGCCGCGTAGAGCTTGTAGTCCTTCAACAGCCGGTCCACCGCTTCGCGCGACAGCGGCGTCGTCCGCCGCCGGTTCAAGTCCGTCAGCGTCATGAACATCTTCAGCGGCTCGTTCTCCACCGCTTTGCGGCTCAGCGCGAACAGCGCCTCGAGCACGTCGTCCGGCTCTTTCCAATTCTGAGCGCTCTTGGTCAGCTTGCCATCGTACTTGCCGTGTGGATGCGTGATGAAGAGGTTCCGCCATACTTCCACACCGCCCGGGATATGCAGCTTGCCGCCTTCGTCCACGCGCAGCCGCGTGGTCAGCAGCATCATGTCCGTGTTCGCGCGGAACACCGGCCGCGCCGGACCCGGGCTCGTGATCTTGCCGCGAATCGCATTGTAGAAGCGTTTGATCCGCCCGCCATCGGCCAGATAAGCCTGCACCGGACCGTTGATGCGAATCAGCGAATCGAAGTAGGAGGCCAGCCAGCCGTCATCCCGGCCCACCAGCTTCTCGAAAAACAACGCGCCCTGCTCCGGCGAAACTCCCACCAACTCAGTCCACACTGACGCCGGCCCCGGCACCACCGCCTTGCCATTGCGGATCATGAACATGCTGCCGTAGAAATCCAGCACGTGCGCGAAGGCCTTGATGCGCGTCACCGGCATCGCCTTCTTGATCTCCTCCGCCGTCTCCGGATCCAACTTCGACAAACCCAGATACAAGCGGCACATCGACGGGTCTTCCAGGAACAGGTCGACGAAGCTCTTGGCTTCCGAACCCTTCTCCTTGGCCGCCGTCCAATAGTCGGGTCCGTACAGCACCGGAATCTTGGTCGGCTGATAGTCGTGCGTGAACGGCTTGTTCGTGCGCAGCGCCGTTTCCAAATCCGACAGCGGAAAGCCCGAGTCGATCGTCAGAAAGGCGCGCGTCGCATTGACGGTTTCCAGCACCAGATCGCTGCCGCAGCCGCCGCGCATGCGATAGCCCAACACCTTCAGCAAATCGGCCGCCACCGGCGATTCGCATTGTTCCACCTTGATCACCTTGTCCGCGCCGGCCAGCTTTTCGAGCTCGCGAGCCTGTGACAGGTAGCGCACCACCAGCTTCAAATACTCGGTTTGCTCGAGCGCTTCATTGCTCGCCCCGGCTTGGTAACCATTGGTCACGATGTTCCGCGCCAGCGCGCCGAGCAGGTCCTCGGGCGCCAAGTCCGGCGACAGCGCGGCCATGCGGGAGAACGGACGAATCGGCCCCGGCAAGTCCACCGACGGCATGTTCGGCGACGGTTTCGTGTAAACGGGAACCTTGAGATCGGCGGCGCCCGCCGCGCGATAGAGCTCCAGGTGTTGCTGGGCGGCCTTGTGGTCCATCGCCAGCATATCCAGAATCAACAAACGCCGCAGCGCTCGCGACTTCGCGGTCGCATCGCTCGTCGAGCGAGCCAGCTTCTCATAAGCCGCGCGTGCCTCCGGGTCGCGTCGTTGATCGAGAAATTCGGCCCAAGCGGCCAAGTCGTCGGGCGCCGCAAGATTCGCCGCCGCCGCTTGGCGCAGCACATTGCGAGCTCCAGCCACATCTCCGGCCCGCTCGAGCTGGCGAGCTCGATTCATGGCCTCTGTGGCTCCAAGTACCCCTAAAGCAGAAACAACTGCGATGCAGACCAACCTTGCCTGACGCATCCGAAACCGCCTCCTGTATAGGAAGCTACTTTACTCTATTCCGGGAGGCCTCGGGGAGGGCGGCGTCGAAGTTTCACACCTCGCTCGTCGTCCCATGCGGAGAATCAGGTGGTGCTCAGCGCCGCCAGATCCCGGTGCAGGTCCTGCAAGGCCGTTGACAGTTGCGCGAATTCCTGCGGCGCCGTGGCCAGATTGCCCGACCGGCCCGCCACCTCCAGCGCCAACGCCGACTTCACCACCGTGTCGGCTCCGAAGTTCGATGCCGCACCCTTCAGCGAGTGCGCCGCCCGCTCCAGTTTCTTGGCATCGCCCGTTCTCAGCGCTTCCTCAATCTCGCCCACCGAGTTCGGGTAGTCCTCAATAAAAAGCTGCGCCACCTCGGCCAGCAACTCCTCATCGCCGCCCACCCGGTCCAGGGCCACGGCCTTATTCAATACCAGAAGGTCATTGGTCACGGTAGTTCACTCCCGTCCTTACATTCGCCTATCGGCGGGCCTATGAAAGAATGTGAGGGTCAATGGGCGTTTCCACTGAGTTTTTCCCCGTCCAGACCCAAGCCAAGCTCCTCTTCGAGCCCGGCGCCGCCGAAACCCCGCCCTACGCCGCCCTCGTGCTCCACGGCTACGGCCAAACTCCCGACCTCATGCTCGCCCTCACCCGCAAGCTCCTCGGTCCCGTCCCAGCCCTCGCCGCCCTCGCCGCACCCCACCAGCACTACTCCCAATTGGGCCCCGGCGCCAACTGCGTTTACAACTGGGGCACCCGCGACCATTGGCCCGATGCCGTCGCCACGCATCACGCCATGGTCAATCACTCCCTCCACCGCGTGACCCACCTCACCGGCCTGCCCGCCCAGCGCCTCGTGCTCATCGGTTTCTCGCAGCCCGTCGGTCTCGGCTACCGCTTTGCGCTCGCCCATCCCGGCCGCGTCGGCGCCGTCCTGGGCCTCTGCGGCGGCGTGCCCGGCGATTGGGAGACTTTGCCGGGCGACCGCGTCACGGCCGCCTTGATGCATGTCTCACGCAGCGAGGACGAGTTCTATCCCTCTCAGCAGGTGGAGAAATTCGCCGCCCGCCTCCGCACCCGCGCCAGCGACGTCGAATACCACCTGCTCCCCGGACCGCATCGCTTCCCGTCGCAGGCCGGCGCTCTCGTCGCGCCTTGGCTCGATCGTCTCGGTTTGCTTCAGTCGCCCTGAGCGTGCCCCGGCTTCGGCGCCCGCATGACGCCCAGGCCCTCCGCCCTCACGCGCGACCAGTTCGTCCGCAGCCACGACACGCCCACCATCAGCAGGATCACCGCCAGCGCCATCATCGTCGCTTGCGGAATGCTCAGGCTCTCTTTCCAATACCAGAACCAGCGCCCGTACACCAGCTCCACGTGCACCCAGTACACCAGCAGCGACGTCGTGCCCAACTGCTTGATCCAGCTCCAGCCCGGCGCCGCAATGTAGTAGGTCCACACATAGGCCACCGCCAGCAGAATCAGAATCACCCCGCACTTGATGAACACCAGCGCCGGCGAATCCAGCCAGAACTCCGCCTTCTCATAGAAGGAGAACGGCAGGTTCGAAAAGTACTGCGCCGTGAAAATCAACGCGAAGCCCAACATCGCCAGCCACTGCATCAGCCGCGAGTAGTGGTGATGCGGCACCAGACGGAATGCGCTGCCCACCGCCAGTCCGAAGGCCAAGAACGCCGCCCACGGAAAGAACCCGAAGTAGTTGACGTCCGGCACCACGTACCAGCGCACCCAAGGATGCAACTCACGCAACGGCGAGTAGGTCAACAGCGGCGCCACCAGCGCGATCAGCAGACCCGCGCCCACCGCCCAGCGAATGCGCTCCCGCGTTTCGAGCACCGCCAGCAGCGAGAACACCGCCACGCTCACGCCCATGCAGTTCAGCACGTCCACCTTGAACAAATCGTCCACTGGCCTCGGCCAGCCGAACAGCCACATCTGGAGCCGGAATCCCACCGCCAGCAGCAGCAAGTACCGAGACCGCTTCAATGCCCCAATGATCCGCTGCCCCGCGCCGACGCCCTTGCGCTCCATCGAATCCATCAGGAACGCCAGCGTCACGCCGGTCAGAAAAATGAAGATCGCCGGCGGCATGCCGCCCACGAATTGCGAGTAAACGTAGGTGGCCGTCTCGCGCAGCGAAGGGTCCGTGAAGGAGTGAAAGGCGTGGCCCTGGAGCATGATCGCGGCGCCGATGCCGCGTGCCCAGTCGATGAAATCCAGTCGACCTGCCTTCGCCGTTTCCGCCATCGCCGGCTACTTCTGCGGGTACTCCTTCTTTACGTTCGCGGGCAACTTCAATCGGACACTCTCATCCGGAATTGTGGGCAGCAGCTTGATCTCGCTGTAGGCGAACAGCCAGTAATTGCCGCCCGGCTCATGCACTTTCACCTGCCGCGGATAGCCGCCGGCGTTGTCCATCCACATCTCGATGCGCTTCACGTGGTCGCGCATGCTCGCGCTCTTCGGCACCAGCTCGAGCCGCGTCGTGCGCCCCCCGCCCACCGTCTCCTCGCCCATCTCCTTCATCTCGTACGACGCCTTCAAATCCTTGCTCGATGTCCCGAAGCCAATCAATAGCCCCTGCGTCACCGCGGCATCGTATTTGCCGAAGTCGATGATCTGCACCGTGTTGATTTTGGGTAGATAGGTCTGAATCTTCTTGTCGCCGTAAGCCAGGCTGCGCTTGTTCTTCTCCGGTTCGAGAATGTCCATCAGCATCATGGCCGATTTCTGCTTCACGCGCTTGATCGTGATGTTGCCGGCGTCGGTCGTGTCGTCGTTGATCACGTCGGTGTGCTGCGTCCGGCGGATCTTGCCCGTCACCCCCTGATATTGGGCGGCGTTGGCGTCCATGCGTTGCAGCACGGCTTCGAGCGAGGCGGCGGGCGCCACGGCCGCCACCACCGCGGCGAATGTCAGTAGGCGTTTCACTGGGCGGTGTGCACTACGTAGCCGCGGAGTTCGTCCTCCTCGACCACCTTCTCGATGTTGGTAATGCGGACCTTGTTGCGGTACCGCTTCTCGATCAATTCCGCCGCGCGCTCGTTTTGCTGCGTGGCGCTCAAGCCCGACAAGGCCGAGGGGTCCACCAGGAAGCGCCCAGCGGCCATCATCGCTACCTGACTGGCGCGCGGCTGGTCGTTGAACAACGAGCGCGGCGTCGCGAAGATGAACAGCAGGATCAGTGCCACCACCAGGTCATACTGCCAGCTGGTGCGCGGAAACTCCCAGAAAATCAGCTTTTTCAACATCGTCGAGCCTATCTCCTACTCTAGCCAATCCGCGAACGCTTCACCTGCCGCTCCGGCGCCACCGTGGCGCTCAATTCGCCCACGCCGGCGATGAACGCCCGCACGCGATCTCCCGGCTGAATGCGCGCGCCCTTCGGACACCCGGTCGAAATGATGTCGCCCGGCTGCAGCGTCATGTAGTCGCTGTGAAAACGCACCAGCTCGAACGGTCTCGTGTGCATGTTCGACACGAAATCCTTCGAGAACACCCGGCCGTTGTGCTCGGTCACCACTTCCAATTGATCGACGTGGGCCACCTCGTCGCGGGTTACGATAATCGGTCCGAAGCTGAAGAAATCGTCAAAGCTCTTCGACCGCGTCAAGTACCGCGGATTCTTCCGCAGCACATCGAGCGCCGTCAAATCCAGCGTCGTCGTATAGCCGAAGATCACATCGGCCACCTGCTCCGGCTCGAGGAACTTGGCCGTCTTCCCAATCACCACGCCCAGCTCACCCTCGGCGTCGACCTCGTTCGACACCTCGAGCGGCGGCAGGTGAATCGTGCCGCCGGGTTCCAGCATGCACGACGCCGGTTTCATGAAACTGCCCGGCTCCTCCGGCTGCACCGCGTTGATGTCGATCGCGTGCGACTTGTAGTTCAGCCCGATGCACCAGATCTTCGGCGGAATCGCATACGGCAGCAGCGGCTTCACTTCGGAGAAGGGAAGCGCCACACAGCCACTCACGTCCTCCAGCTGCGGCCGGGCGCCCTGCCGGATGATCTCCAGCACATCGTCGGGCGCGTGTCCCCCGCGCCGGGCGTTGATCTCCGGCACCGGAACGACGCCCTCGCCCGTCACCACCCCGGCGTGTATCGCGCCCGCGTGGGCGAATCGCATCAGCTTCATGTCAGTTTGTGAACCTCGCCCCTAGAACGACCAGCGCCACAGATTGGCGCCCACCGTAAACCCGGCGCCCACGGCCGCGTACAGCACCAGGTCGCCTTTCTTCAGGCGGCCTTGTGCCACGGCATCGGCGGTGGCTAACGGCAGCGTCGCGGCGGTCGTATTGCCGTAATCGCCAATGTTGATCACCACCTGGTCCTCGCGCAATCCCAGCCGCTCCACCGTGGCTTCGATAATCCGCCGGTTGGCCTGATGCGGAATCAGCAGCTTGATATCGCTCGGACCATAGCCATGCTCTTCCAGCAACGAAAGCGAAGCCTCCGCCATCTTCCGCACTGCGAACTTGAAAACGGCCTGGCCGTCCTGCTTCACGAAGTGTTGGCGATTCGTCACCGTCTCGCACGACGACGGATGGCGGCTACCGCCCGCCGGCATGTTCAGCGCGTGACCGCCCGAGCCATCCACCTCATTGTGGAAGCCCAGAAAGCGCTCCGGATCATCCGGTTCGCCGGGCTCGATCAGAAACGCGCCCGCGCCGTCGCCAAAAAGCACGCACGTCGACCGGTCCGTGTAATCGATGATCCGCGACATCGTGTCGGCGCCAATCACCAGCACTCGCTTGTGCGCGCCGTTCATCACCAGATTCGCCGCCGTCGTCAATCCATAGGCGAAGCCGGAACAAGCCGCCGACAAGTCAAAGCCCCACGCGCCCTTCGCCCCTAGCCGGTCCTGCACCAGGCACGCCGTCGCCGGAAAGAAGTGATCCGGCGTCACCGTGCAAACGATGATCATCTCGACGGAACCGGCCTCCACGCCGCGCGATTCGAGCGCGCGCTTGGCCGCTTCCACCGCCATGTCGGACGTGGCCGTGTTCCCATCGGCAATGTGCCGGGTCTGAATCCCCACCCGCTTGGTGATCCACTCGTCGGTGGTCTCCACCATTTTTTCGAGGTCCTGGTTCGTCAACACGCCCGGCGGGACCCAGGTGCCGATGGCGGTGATCTTGGCGGAACGTAACGACTTGGTTGGCAAAGGGTGTGTCGACTCCGGACAGCGCAGCAACATCCAGTATCCGTTCCCGGCCCCGCCGGGCGCAAACGCTATGATGTACTGAAAATCTCTTCTCTTTCGTTTATGTTACATGCCCCTTCGGGTCCCGTGCAGAGCAGCTTCCTCATCGAGCGTCCGGTCGAAATGGCGCGCCGCGTTTTTCGCGAATACCGTCCGCGCGTCGAACTCCGCGACGTCGTCGTCGAGTTTCCCCGTTTTGCCAACGTCAACAGCACCGTCCAGTTCGCTCGAGGTATTCTCACCGTCCGCATCAGCGACCTGCTCGAAGGCGCGCCTCCGCATGTGCTCGAGGCGCTCTTTCATTTGCTCATTGGCAAAATGTTTCGGTTCACGGTGCCCGCCGTCTACCGCCAGCGCTACCGTCGCCACACCAACACCGTCGACTTCCGTCACACCGCTCATCTAGCCCGCCAGCAGCGCGGACGAAAAATCATGCGTTCGCCCCAAGGCCGCTGCTACGATCTCGATGCCATCTTCGAGGAACTGAATCAGGAATTCTTCCAAGGACTCATGGCCCGCCCTCAATTGGGCTGGAGCGTTCGCCGCTCGCGCACGCTGCTCGGCCACTACGACCCATCGCACAACGCCATCGTGCTCAGCCGCATTCTGGATGCGCCGCTTGTCCCGCGCCTCGCCGTCGAGTATGTCCTCTTCCACGAGATTCTGCACTTGCGCTTTCCCGTGAAGCACGGCCGCCTGCGCCGTACCGTGCACACCAAGGAGTTCAAAGAAGCAGAACGCCAGTTCCCTCGGTTGGACGAGGCCCTGGCGTTGTTGAAGCGGCTGGACTGGGCGGTGGACTGAGCGGGAACCTCAGGTCTCGGTCGCCAGCGCATGATGCTGGCGTACCCGGTCCAACGAGAGCCCCGGCAGCGTGAGGCTGGCTTCGATTCCGGCCCAGTGCAGGGCCAGACAAACCCGCTGGAAGGCGACGGCGGTCCGGAAACGAAGGGTTTCCTTCAGCAGCCAAACCACCAGATCGCTCCGGTCCCTTTCCGCTTCGGTCGCATGCCGTTTCAACTGCCCGGAAAGCCAGTTGAACTCGCTGGTCATCTCGCTCAGATAGGTCGAAAAAACAGCGCGACGGTGCGCTTTGAATCGCTCGAGCAAACGCTTGTCCTCGAAGGACGCCACAAACCTGGCATCGCTCTCACAAAGGACGGAAGCGAGCGGGACTGCAGAATAACCCTCGTCGTCGGCGTTGACACGCTGGCATCGAGTCTGACGGCGAGGCAACGCCGTCAGGACGAGAGCAAGAAGGCCTGCAACGAGCAGCAGACTCACCAGGCCGGTGATGGCGGAAGGCATTGTGTCGCACCCCCTTCCCGCTCTCTTGCATAGAGCGGGAATAGACCAAGATTACACCGCCGAATTGCGGTAATCAAGGCACTAGGGTGATTTTTTGTCCTTTGACCCCCGCATGGTGTCCACCAGCCTGCGCATGCGGCGGCTGGTCTCCCCCTCTTGCGACGGCTCGATTCCGCCACTGCGGGTGGGCGCTGCGGGATTTCTCATCCATATGGCCCATGCCACCATGCTGGCTGCCTCCAGAGGAACGCTCAGGAACGTCAGTTCGATCCCACGCGATTGGAGAATGCTCGGCGTCAAACCAATCTCCGGCACCAGGCTTGCCAACACCAACGTCAGCAGCACCCAGCCGTGTAATTGCCACAACGCGTTGATCTGCACCCCCAGCCAACGCAAAACCGCCAGAAAGCCCAGAAAGAAGAGCAGTATGCCAAAGCCCGTGGAACGCTGCACCAGAACGGCCGCCGCATACCAAATACTCCTGGTGGCGCCCACTTCCGACAAATTCGGCCATGCGAACCAGATTCCACCCGCGGTGGCCGCCGCCAGCACCAACCCTAACGTCCGGCTGGCCACTTTCGCCAAACCCGGCCGATTTTCCACCAACAATGCGGCCAGCTCGAGGAACGCCAGAGCCCGCACGGTGCTCTCGGCCAGCATCCGGATCACGTTCGCTTGCGCGAAAAACGCCGACCCCGTCGAGGTCGTCGCCACCAGGACCCAGTTCCCCGCGCCCAAGGCGATCCACGCCGTGAATCCCGCCAGCCGTCCGATCAATCCGGACGTCCACGCACGCGCCAGCACAGCCCCGTTAAGGACCAGAAAAACGAAAATGAGGATCGGGTGCACTTCCCGATCCTCATCATACTGGGTTCAGACCGGCGGTTCTAGCGGCGAGCCGCCCCGCAGTTCGGGTGGCAGTCCGGATACACCGGAATGTCGCCACCGGCAATCGCCAACGCCGTGAAGACGAAGAGAAGAGCGAAGAACTTTTTCATGAGAGGGGACTCCTTGCGTTTCAGTTGCCGCCCTTTTCCGATTGGCGCTTGGCTCATTCGTCCGGCGGTGATACGAACGTAACGCCGCTGGCCCCCCGATACTGCCCAAGTCGTTACAATTTCGAGGATTAGAACGCCGACACCGGGCGGTCTGGCTCCGCCCGAAGCGGCGTAAAATGGAAGGGTGGATGCGGAAGCCGCTGCCGCGGCGGATTTGTGGAACCGGACTCTGAGCCAGGTCCCGACTGTCTTCGGGCAACTGGTCTATTTGTCTTCATTGCGAAACCCGAATACCAACTCGTACTCTCATTACGGGTTGGCGGTCCGCTTTGGCGACCGCGCCTCTCGCGCCGCCATCAAGCAAAGCCACGCCGACTTGCTCCGCCGCTGGCTGGCCACGCCTCTCGCCGAACGCAAGGCCGACCTCCACCAGTACTTACAGGATCTTGGTCTGCCCATCAGCGAGACCGTCCGCAACTGGCTGAAATTGAAGCCCTACGCTCAATTCGTCGCCGGCAGCGCCCTCCCCGGCGAGCGCCTCCACTTCACTGGCGACCTAGAGATCCTGCTTGAAATCATTGGAACAGAGGCCGTCGCCGCCACTGATCCAGGCGCATCGCCACCGCGCTCACCTGGCCAATGATGTCCACTTCGTTCTTGCCCACCACTCGCGCCGGCCGCTGCGATGACGGGTGGAACTGAAACACGATCTGGTCCTTCGTCGCCGTCGCCCACGCGCACCAATAGCCTTCCCGGTGCTCCACGAAATAGATCGGGCGCTCCAACTCGTTCTGCCAGCCCGACGGTTGTATCCTCCGCCGTGTCTCATCCACCACGATCAACGCCCCGGGCGCCAAAATCGGATACATCGACCAGTCTTCCGTTCCGATCCATGCGTAGCGGTTCGACTTTACATCGATGTTTCCCAGTAGCATCAGCGGAATCCGACCCCATTGCTGAATCATCCGTGAAAGATACGTTGTCTGACGCAAATCCACGCCGGGGTCCAGCGCTAGCGGGAGCATCACGTCCCCGCCGCCGGTGCCATCGAAATGCGCCGGATGCGTTTGCTCCACCTCGGCGAAGCGCGAATCCGCTACCACCTGGCCCAAGTCGATCCCGTACCACGAGAGCACGTCGGCGAAGTCTACCCGATAGACCGCGGCGAGCGTGTAAATCTTGTAAACACTGGGCAAAATGCCCCTGTTCTCGATGTCCGCCAAGCGGCTGAGACCGATCACGAATTCTTCGTTGTCATACTTCGCCGCGATCTTCTGGCTGGCTTCTTCTACGTCCCTGTAGCGAAGGTTCAGCCGCTCGCGCGCGCGCTTGAGTTTGGGGCCTGGTCCGTCCATGCTATATTCGGGCGAGGATCGGTTCCCGACGACTGCTGATCCCGCTCCTGCCCAATGTTTCCCGATTATAGCGGACACGCAGCCAGTGCCGGACCGCCTGGCACCTGGCGAGTTTTTCTGGATTCAGAACACCACTCTTTAGGAGCCGTTCCATCTTGAAGGTCATCGTCGGAATCTCCGGGGCCAGCGGCTCCATCTACGCCTGGCGTCTCCTCCAGCGCCTCCGTGTCCACCCGGAAAAAACCCGAGGTTCATCTCGTTCTCTCCCGCCTCGGCGAACGCACCGCTTTTCTCGAGCTCGGCAAGCGCTCCGCGGACTTCCAGTCCCTCGCCGACTTCCACTATCCCTTTGGCAACGTCGGTAGCCGCCTGGCCAGTGGCTCCTCTCCCTGCGACGCCATGGTCATCGCGCCCTGCTCCATCAACACCATGTCGTCCATCGCTACCGGCGTCACCAACAACCTCCTCACCCGCGCCGCCGACGTCATGCTCAAGGAGCGCCGCCGCCTCATCTTGATGGTGCGCGAAATGCCCTTTCATCTCGGCCACCTGCGCACCATGACCGCGCTGGCTGAAATGGGTGCCATCATCGCTCCGCCCGTGCCCGGCTTCTACCACCGCCCGCAAACCGTCGAGGATGTCGTCGACCACTGCGTCGAGCGCGTCATGGATCTGATGGGGCTCCCCGCCGCCGACGCCCGGCGCTGGGATCCGGAAAGTGAGCGTTCCCAACAAGATGCCGAAGCGTGAAATCATCGCCTTCCAGGGTGAAAGAGGCGCCTTCTCCGAAATCGCCGCGCGCCACTTCCTCGGCGCGGGCGTCGACGTCCTCCCCTGCGAGCGGTTCGAGCAAGTCTTCCGCGCTGTCCAGGACGGCCAAGCCACCGCCGCCGCCATTCCGGTCGAGAACACCCTCCACGGCTCCGTGCACGAGAACTACGATCACCTCGTCCACTTCGACCTCAAGATCCTCGCCGAAACCTCTGTGCGCATCGTGCACAATCTCATCGCGGCGCCCGGCACGGCGTTGAAGGATGTGCGCCGCGTCTTCTCGCATCCCGTAGCGCTCAATCAATGCCTGAACTTCTTCGCCGCGCACCCGCAGTGTGAGCGCGTCACGTTTTACGACACCGCCGGCAGCGTCAAGATGCTCATGGCCGATCGGCCCGCGAACTCCGCGGCCATCGCCTCCGCCGCCGCCGCCGAAATCTACGGTGCGCGCATCTTGAAGAAGTCCATCGAGGACGACCGTCAGAATTTCACCCGCTTCTTCCTCCTGCGTCCCGCCAGCGCCAAGCAGGCGCCCGTCGTCCGCCATCCCAAAATCTCGCTCGCGCTCACCACGCCCGATCGGCCCGGCGCCCTCTTCCGCGTCCTCGCCGCCCTCGCCCTGCGCGACATTTCACTCAACAAGATCGAGTCGCGTCCGGTTCGCGGCCGCCCCTGGGAGTACCGCTTCTACCTCGACTTCATGGGCCACCTCGACGATCCCAAAGTCGGCCACGCGCTCGACCATCTCCGTGAACTCTCCGACACCCTTACGCATCTTCGGCTGCTACGAGGAAGGGGCCCGGGCGGACGCCGTGAGAAAATAAGGGGAATGTCGTTCGATCTGGATGCCGTCGAGGCTCGTGTACTCGGTTGTCTCATCGAAAAAAGAGATGGCCACGCCAGACTACTACCCCCTCTCTCTCAATGCCCTGGTGAATGCGGCCAATCAGAAGTCGAGCCGCGATCCCGTCATGGCGCTCACTGACGACGACGTCACGCTCGCCCTCGACAAGCTCCGCCACCGCGGCATGGCCTTCGTGCTCACCGGCTCGGAGCATCGCGTCCCCAAACACGGCCATCGCCTTGTGGAGCGCCTTCAAGTCGGCAATCGCGAACTCGCCCTCCTGGCGGTCTCCTCCTCCGCGGCCCGCAGACGCTCGGCGAACTCCGCGCGCGCACCCAGAGCCTGCATGCGTTCGAGGACATGGAAACCATCGAAGCTGTCCTGCGCCGCCTGTCCGAGCGCGAAGCGGCTCTCACCACGCCGATCTCCAACAAGTGGGCCCATCTGCTTTCCGGCGAAGTCGACGACGTGACCACCCCGGTCGCTCCCGTGCGGCCGCCGCGACGCCCCTCACCCGACCGTCCTCGCGCAGCTCGAAGCCACCATCGAAGCGCTTTCTCAGCGCCTCGCGGCGGTCGAACAGCAGATGGCCGATTTCAAGAAGCAGTTCGAGTAGTCGTGCGGCGGTCCATGCGGGCCGCCCAGCGCAAATAGCGCCACAGCTCCGCGCGATGCGCCCATCCAAAGCGGAAGAACTCCCCTGCCGTCAGCGTCTCCGCATGCAGGCCCGAATAAGTCTCCACGCGCCAACGCAGATAAGGACTCGCCCACGGCCGCAACCGGTAGCCCCGCGTCGCGTTCCACAGAAAGCGAAGCATCAACGCGCGCTCGTCACCTTCGGCTCGCGCTGATCCGGCGTCGCGTAGTAGCCCGACCGCGTTCGCACCAGCGGCTTGTTCGGCCCATTCGCCGTCACGCGCACCTGGCGGAATGTGCCGTCCATGTTCTGATTCGTGGGCGAATAGCCGATCGCGTATTGGTTCCGGATGTCGTGCGCCACCTGCAGCGCCAGCTTGTCCACTTCCTCGAGCTCTTTGGGCAGGAAGCACAGCCCACCGCCCGCCTTGGTGATCTCCTCGAGCGCCCGCTTCGCCTTGCGCGCCTCGCGCGGCGCCTCCGTCGCCAACAGACCGATGGCGTGTACCACCAGCCCATCGGCGGCATGGATCTTCGCCAGCAGCTTTTCGAGCGTCAAGCCGGAGGCGTTGTCCGCCCCATCGGTAATCAGCATCACCACTTTCTTGTCGCGCTTACCGGCCGTCAAGTGGTCGATCGACATGCCGAGCGCGTCATAGAATGCCGTGCCCCCGCGCGAATCGATCCGGCTCAAGCCCCGCTCTTCCATCTCCTTCACGTTCGACGTGAAGTCACAATCGAGGTAGGCTTCGTCATTGAAATTGACGATGAACACCTGATCCAGCTGATTGCTGGCTTTCACCATTTGCAGCGCGGCCGATTCCACCTTCGAGCGCCGCTCCCGCATCGACCCGCTGTTGTCGACGATCAAGCCCAGTGACACCGGCACGTCTTCGCGCTTGAACAGCTTGATCGGCTGCTCCACGTTGTTCTCGTAAACTTTGAACGCGGTGCGCGGCAGATCCGTCACGATCTGGCCCTTCGCATTTACCACTGTCGCGTGCAATTGCACCAGCCGCGTGTCCGACCGGAACAAGACGTCGTCTTGCTGCGCCGCCAGCGTTCCCGGCGCCGAGCGCGCCCAAAAATCGACGTCTATTGAGCAGGTGCATGATATCCTTGCCGCCACGACGGCTTCAAGGCGGGCATCCCCTTCGGTTGAATCAGCTTCACGCTCACCTTCCGGTACTTGCCATCCCGCTCCTGATTCGTCGGCGAATAACCCAGCAGATACTGATTTCTCAGCTCCACCCTAGCTTCGGCGCGATGTCGGGCAAATCATTGATGTTCTCCACGGGGAAGTGCCGCCCGCCGGTCTGTTCCGCAACTTCCGTCAACAAACCCGGCCCGGCCAACTCTTCCGCCGTCCGTCCGGCGAGCCCCCAAGGACTCGAAAATACCGATCGCATAGATTTGGACGTCCGCTTCCCGAATCAGGTCCGAATCTCGCTCTCCGTGTAACGCGATGAGTTGTCGCCGCCATCGGACAGGATCAGGATCGCCTTCCGCGGGTTCGTGGCCTTCTTCATGTGCGTCATCGCCTGATAAATGCCGTCCAGCAATGCCGTGCGCCCCTTGGCCTGCGTGAACGTCATCCGGTTCTGTATCTCTTCCGTGTTGTGCGTGACGGCACCACCAGCTCCGGCCGGTCGTTGAACTGCACCAGGAAGAACTCGTCTTCCGGATTCGCCATCTTGAAGAACTGCGCCGCCGCCTGCCGTGCCTTGTTCAGCTTCGCGCCCATGCTGCCGCTGGCGTCGAACACCAGCCAATCGACAGCGGCGCGTCCTCGCTCGCGAACTGCGAAATCTTCTGCTCCGCCTTGTCCTCGAACAGCTTGAAGTTCTCGCGCTCCAGGCCCGTCACGAACCGGTTCAGCGGATCGCGCACGCTCACATTGATCAACACCAGGTTGGTGTCGACCTTGATGTTGGCTTCTCGCGATTCTTCACCCGTCGGTGGTTTGGGTGCTGCGGTGCTTTTGCGGGGCTCGATGTTGACGCGGGGCGGCGCTGCCGGCGCAGGCTTCTCTTGCGCCACCGACACTCCAGCCAGCCACCCTCGGCGGCCCACACTCCTAGGGCGAATTTCGCGAAGGAACGGGTTGGCATCAACATACCTCCTCGGCGTCACCGTCAAGATTTCGTATCCACAGTCTAACACCCGCTCCCGATGGCGAAACCCCGCCCGGTACTGGCTACCAGGCGGGGCCGGGGGGCACGAATCGGCGCGCGGCCAGCGATGGATCACTCCTCGCGATTTTCACCACGCGCCCTCCCTCTTCCCTCGCTCCTGGGCGCTTGCGCGGTCCACGAGTAAGTGGAAGGGGTAATCTCTTAGAAATGTAAGTTCAGTACGCTCAAAACCACCTAAGGTCGAGCATTGGCCACAAGGACGAGTCCAACGCCGTCAATCGAACGGACCATCGCCGGACAGAAGTGGAAAAATTGGACAGAACCCGAGGAAAACGCCGACTTGTCAGCGCTTCGGGGAGGGAAGTGGGCGGAGGGCTCCCCTCGCCAACGCAATGCATACGACCAACACTGAGAACAAACAGAATCATGGGATCCTCCTTTCTGGTGGGACTAACTCTAAGACTAACATCCACACCCCCGCCAGTCAAGGTTAAACTGGAGCGATCATGTCCCGCCTGACGCCTTTCCTTCTCGCCTCGCCACCGCCCTCCCGGCGCAAACCACCCGCGAAATCAACGACCTCAATTGGATGGAGTTCCGCGAACTCGTCCCCTCCCGCATCCACACCATCCTCATCCCCACCGGCACCGTCGAAGCCCACGGCGTCACGCCCAACGGCACCGACAACATCGCCCCGCTCGCCATAGCTCGCAAAATGGCCCCCGAGCTCAACGCCCTCATCGCCCCCGTCGTCAGCTACGGCATCACCGGCAGCCTCGACGCCTTTGCCGGCGGCCTCACCATCTCCGATCAGGCCTATCGCCTCTACATGACCGACATCCTCACCGGCTTTGCCAAACCGGCTTCCGCAACCTCATCCTCGTCAACGGCCACGGCGGCAATTCCACCGTGCTCAACGAAGTCGCCAACGACGTCGGCCGCAAGCTGCAAGTCCGCACCCTCGTCCTCAACTGGTGGTCCATCGCGAGCGACATCACGCTGAAAGTCTTCGGCGAGGACGGCGGCCACGCCGGCTGGAACGAGACCGCGTTCATCCAAGCCATCGATCCCAAGCTCGTCGTCAAGGAACGCTACTCCGACAAGCTCGCCACTCCTCGCGCCGAGCCGGCACATGGACCGCCTACCCGTTCCCCAGTTCCTTCTTCTCTATAAACCCGGACAAGGCTATCCGAAATTCGACCAGGCCAAGGCCGATGCCTACTTCAAGGAAGTCAAACGCCAAGCTGATCAATCTCACGCGCGACATCATCGCCAAGTGGGACGCCGCCGGCATCTTCGAGAACAGCGCTAGCCGATCAGCTTCCCGCTCGCGCCGCCGCCGCCGCCGGCCGCCTTCTTCTCCAAGCGGCTCTCGCGCTTCTTCAACTCCTCGCTCTCGCCCGCCAACTCCCTCGCGCGACGCGCATACTCGAGCGCCCGCGCCGCATCGCGCTCCTTGTGCTCGTAGTGCTTGGCGAGCTCCTCGAGCGCGGCCACGCGATACGGATTGCGCGATTCGATCAGCTCTAGAAAAGCTTCCGGCCCAAGGCCCATCTTCTTCTCCGTCACGGCGATATCCACAGCGTCCGGAACATCAGCTCGTCCGGGAATATGCGTCTCCACCGCCCGCCGCCACAGGTGCGACGGCCTCCTCCGGACGGCTCCGCCGCCAGCAGCCATCTCCCCAGCCCGATCATCTCGTGCCCCGCGCGCGACCCAGGCCGTAGGGTTCCTGGAAGGCCAGCGGCACAATCCCCGTCAGGCAAGCCAGCGACACGATGTCCAGCCGGTTGTGCTCGAACACCGGCTCGAGCGGCGAACCCGCGCTTCGTGCGCAGGTATTGAAAGTACAGCGCCGGAATCATCGCCCCCGGCACCTCGCCCACCCGCTCGTGCCCCAGCACGCGGTTCTCCAGCTCCACCAGCCGGCAGCTCTCGAACTCAGCTTCCACAGCCGGCGCGCGCCGTACAGCAGGTCCAGATGTTCGAGCCGCGCAAACGGCGGCTTCTGCCGGTTCATCACATAGCGCGATTCGAGCAGCGGCTGGTCGAACGTGCGGCCGTTGTAGGTCACCAGCACATCGAACTCCCGCAGATCCTCGGCCCAACGCTTCCAGTTGCGAAGCTTCCTCATCGAACTCGCGCATGAAATACTGCTTCACCACGAAGCCCTCGGCTGTCACTTGCCCCAGCCCGATCACGAAAGCCACCGTCCCGTTCCGCCCGCCAGCCCCGTCGTTTCCGTATCCAGGAACGCGATCCGCTCCGGCCTCACCCGCGGAATCGCGCTCTGGCTGATCGCCCGCAGCAAATCCTCCGGCCAATCCATCATCGTCGCCGTCGAACTCCGCCATGCTCCGGATAGGCTTTCGACATCTGCCAATGCCGCCCCGCCGCCGTCGAGCATTCCTGCCCTGGCAATGCCACCGATACTTCCGAACGCACCGCGCGAACGCGCGCGGACGCGCCACGCGCAACGCGGCTAACTGGGCTTGGAGTTCCTGCAGGGTGAGGGCAATCTTCTCTCTTTGTTCGACCAGTATAGCCCTCGGCTGCCGATAAGAAAAGTTGCACTCTCGGCCCCCCCGAAGTGCGTCTATAATGGCAAGGACTTCTCGCGCCCTGTCGGCGCGCCCGGAGATTTGGAATGCCGCCTCGTCTGTGTTGGCAACGCTGGCCTTGTGCGCCACCACCGTTCCCGCCGCGGAACTCACCATCCTTTTGGATGGTCGCCTCGCTGTCCGCCGCGAACTTCCCAAGCCCGCTCTCGAAGAAATGAAGCGGGAACTGTCCACCGTCTTCTCGCCCACCAACCTCAAGGTCGACGTCCGGCTCCGCTCCGGAGACGCCCAAACATGAAACCTTCGCCGACGTCGCACTCTTCCGCCTGAAGGGCACCTGCCGCATGGCCAGCTACGCCACCTCATGGACGAGCGCGGCCCTTTCGCCTGGACCCACACCGTCGACGGCCAGATCCTCCCCTTCAGTGATGTCGCTTGCGACCATATCCGTCAATCAGTTGCCGGTGCCATGCAAAGGCCGCGACCGTCGCGAGGGCGACCGTCTCTTCGGCCGTGCCCTCGCCCGCGTCATCGCTCACGAGGTCATGCACATGGTGGGCAAAACGGACGAGCACAGCCACGCCGGCATCTTCCGCCACGCCCTCTCGGCCCAGCAGCTTATCGCCGATCGCCTCGAGTTCGATCCCGAGGACCTCGCCCGTCTTCCCTGAAATCCACAGGGTGACCGATAAAAAAAATTGATTGGTTATGCGCGCGATGCGTTATCGTCGTCATAAGCAACTCCGGGAATCCTGTCTCTTCCCGTCAAACTCCGGGTCTGTAACCTAAATCGTTCACCTGCCTTGTCTTGCAGGACTTCGCTGCTCTTTGCCGAGCCTCAGCGGTAGTACTCAACACAACTCCAGGGGGTTACAAGTATGCGATTTCGCCTCGCGATCGCTCTTCTCACGACGCTTGCTACGGCAAGCTTTCTTCCAGCACAATCCATCTACGGTGGCCTTCGCGGCATCGTGGTCGACGGCGGCGGTGGCGCAATCGGGAACGCCAAAGTCTCGTTGATCAACGAAGGCACCAACGATGCCCGCACTACCATCACCACCGCCACCGGTGAGTATGTCTTCAATCAGGTGATCCCGGCGTCCTACACCGTCGCCGTCGAGGCTCAAGGCTTCAAGAAGCACGAGCGCAAGGCCGTGCTCATCGAAACTCAGAGCCAGATGTCGGTCGACGTCAAGCTCGAAGTCGGCCAGGTCACCGAAAGCGTCATGGTCACCGAAGAGGTGCCGCTCATCGACACCGCCACTGCCAGCCAGGGCCAGGTCATCGACCGTCAGAAGATCATCGACCTCCCAACCTCGGCCGTAATCCCTACATGTTCTCCCGGCTCGCGCCCAACGTGCAGCAGGTCGGCAACCCGGGCTACGCCCGCATGCAGGATCAATCCGGTTCGTCTCAGATCTCTATCGCCGGCGGCCCCGTCCGCGGCAACAACTACCTGCTCGATGGCGTGCCGATCACCGACATGGGGCAACCGCGCCATCATCGTCGCCTCGCTCGAATCCGTGCAGGAAATGAAGGTGCAGGCCAATACCTACGACGCTGAAATCGGCCGCTCCGGCGGCGGCATGTTCAATGCCTTCTCAAGTCCGGCACCAACGATTATCACGGTTCCCTCGGCGGCTACATGCGCGAGACCGAATGGCTCGCCAATTCGTTCTTTTCCAACCGCGCCGGCGCGCCCATCGCTCCGCAGCCCTTCCGCAACTACTACGGCAGCTTCGGCGGCGCCATCCGCGTACCCAAGGTTTACGACGGCCGCAACAAGAGCTTCTTCTGGGGCCGTCTTCGAAGGCTACCGTGACACCCAGGCCAACTCCGGCACCACCGCCGTGCCCACCGTCGCCGAGCGCGCGGGCGATTTCTCCCAGTCCCGCATCTCCGCCTCGAACTCGGGCATCCGCACCATCTACGATCCCCTTACCACCACCGCCGACGGCACTCGCACTCCCTTCGCCGGTAACATCATTCCCGGAGCGCGCATCTCGCCCATCGGCCGGGCCATCGCGGCCACCTTCCCGAATCCCATCTCCAATACCCGCTTCTTCGGCGACTTGAACATGCCCTACACCGGCATCCTCCCGTCGAAGGCCGATCAGCACACCATCAAGTTCGATCACAAGATGACGAACTTCTGGAACGTCAATCTCTCCTATCTCCGTTACAACTCGCTCGAGCCCGGCGAAAGCTGGTTCCGCACTCCGTCTCCTCGCCGCAGCAATGGCTCCTCGACCGCAAGGTCAATTCCACCCAGCTCAACAACACGCTGACGCTGAATCCCACCACCGTGCTCGCCGTCCGCTACGGCTTCAATCGCTTCCCGAACTTCAGCTCCCAGCGCAGCCAGGCTACAATCTCGCTGGTCTCGGCTTCAATCCGAACTTCGTCCGCGACGTTCCCAGCCAGACCTTCCCCCGCGTCACCTTCGAGAACTTCTACCCCGGCGACGCCATGGGCACCAACAGCAACTCCCTGGTCATCCCCCACTCGAAGAACCTCGTCGGCATGCTCTCGAAGTTCGTCGGCCGCCACAGCCTCAAGTTCGGCGCCGATTTCCGCCGCATCCAGATGACCGGCGTCGACTTCGGCAACTCCTCCGGTAACTTCGGCTTCACTGATCAGTTCACCCGCGCCAACTTCGCCCGCGGCGACTGGCCAGTCCGGCGCCGATCTCGCCGGCCTGCTGCTTGGCAATCCCGCCTCGAGCGACGGCTTCATCCCGACGAAGATGTATCAGTATGTGAACTACTACTCGGGCTTCATGCAGGACGACATCCGCGTCAACAACAAGTTGACCGTCAACGTCGGCATGCGCTGGGAGCGTGAATCCGGCCTGCTCGAGCGCAACAACAATCTCATCGTCGGCTTCGACCGCGGCGGCCCTCAACTCCATCAGCACCGCGTCGGGCGTTCCCACCCGGGGCGCTGTGCAGTTCGCGGGCGTCAACGGCGCCAAGCGCTCCACCGGCAACCCCGATCAGAACAAGCTCTCGCCCCGCATCGGCGTCGCCTATCAGTTGAATCCCAAAACCACCATCCGCGGCGGCTACGGCATCTTCTGGGCGCCCGCCTTCGTCTACACCGGCCCTATCTGCCGGAAGGCTTCACCGCCGCCACTCAGGCCGTTGACCACCACCGACGGTGGCCGCACGCGCAACCCGGCCACCACCCTGGCGAACATCTACTCCACCGGCCTCGACAAGCCCGTCGGCAATCGTCTCGGCGATCAGACCGGCATCGGCAAGGCGCTCACCATCATGGATCCCAACGCCCGCTCGCCCTACGTGCAGCAGTACTCCATCGACATTCAGCGTGAACTGCCCTTCGGCATCGCCCTCTCCGTCGCCTCGTTGGTTCCCGCACCTCGCGCCTCACCATGACCTCGGCGGCCATCAACATCAACCAGGTCGAGCCCCGCTTCTTCGGCCTCGGTGTCGCGGGTCTGTCGGCCGCTACGCCGAACCCCTACTTCGGCAAGGGCGCGCGCGGCCATCGGCACCGCCAACGTCAGCCAGGCGCAGTTGGTCCGGCCCTTCCCGGCCTTCGGCAACCTGAACCTGAGCTTCTCCGATTACGGCAAGCTCGCTACGATTCCTTCGTCCTCCGCGGCCAGAAGCGCCTCTCGAAGGGCCTCACCTTCTTCGGCTTGGACCTATTCGAAGAACCTCGATAACGTCTCCGGCGGTGCCGGCAACAACCTGAACGGCGGCAACGTCGCTCCGCAGAACCCCTACGACCTCGGTTCGGAATGGGCCTCTCCTACCTCGACGCCCACCCACCGCTTCTCGAACACGTTCACCTATGAACTCCCATTCGGCAAGGGCAAGACGTATCTCGGCAGCGTCAACCGCTGGGCCGATCTCGCCATCGGCGGCTGGTCCGTCAACGCCGTCAACGTCATCAACGGCGGCTTCCCGCTCATGATCCGCCAGAACTCGAAACAACAACGGCCTCATCTTCGCCGCCAGCCAGCGCCCCGAACGCCACCGGCTCCGAACCCTATGCGGGTGCAATCTCACCACCTGGACCGACGCCCGGCTACTTCAACAACGCGGCCTTCTCGGTGGCTCCGGCTCTCACCTTCGGCAACGTCAGCCGCAGCATCAGCACCCGCAGCCTCCGCCAGAACAACTGGGACATCTCGGTGTTCAAGAACTTCACCATCTTCGAGAACTTCAAGGCTCAGTTCCGGGCCCGAGGCTCTCAATGCGATGAATACGCCCATGTTCCGCTCGCCCAATACGCGTTCGGCAACTCGGCGTTCGGCAAGATCACGGCCCAAGCCAACTTCGCGCGGATGCTCCAGCTTGGCCTCCGCCTGTACTTCTAAACGACGAGCTGCTTCCAGGAGAAAATAGATCATGAACCTCAACGCTGAAACTTCAGGAGACGCTGCGGCCCAGCGTGGCTTCTCGCGCCGCAGCTTCGGCCGCTTCGCCGCCCTCATGGGGGGCGCCGCCTCGCTGCCGTTCTACAACGAGGCGGCCCTCGCCCAGGGGCTGCCGCCATGCGCGGCACCCTCCCGCCCGACGCCGTCAAAATCAATGCCAATGAGAATCCCTCGGCCCTGCGACGAGGCGGCCGAAGCCATCTACGCGGCCGTGAAGAAGGCGGCCGCTACAACTACGAGGAGACTTTCACCTATCAAAATGTGCAGGGCGACCTCGATGGCGTCAAGCCCAACTACGTCATCCCCTACGCCGCTCGAGCGCTCCGCTCCACTATGCCGTCATGGGCTTCTGCTCCAAGGACAAGCCGCTCGTCACCGGCGACCCCGGTTACGAAGCCGCCGAGCGCGCCGCGCAGTTCATCGGCGCCAAAGTCGTCCGCGTCCCGCTCCAAAAGGACTTCGCGCACGACGTCAAGGCGATGGTCGCCGCCACCCCACGCCCGGCCTCATCTACCTCTGCAATCCCAACAACCCCACCGGCACCATCACCAAGCGCGCCGACATCGAATGGCTCGTCGCCAACAAGCCCGCCGGTTCCGTTCTCCTGCTCGACGAAGCCTACATCCACCTCAGCAAAGAGCCGTTCGGCTCCGACCTCGTCGCGCTGACAAGGATGTCGTCATCCTCCGCACCTTCTCGAAGCTCTACGGCATGGCCGGCTTGCGCGCTGGTTGCGCCATCGGCCGCCCCGATCTGCTCGCGAAGATCCAGCCCTTCGGCGCCGGCGCCCTGCCCATGACCGGCATGCTCGCCGCCACCGCCTCGCTCAAGTCGAAGAACCTCGTGCCCGAACGCCGCAAGCTCATCGGCGACGTCCGCAACGACCTCTTCGATTGGATGCACAAGAAGAACTTCAAGTTCACCCCGTCGCAGTCCAACTGCTTCATGGTCGATTGCGGCCGCCCGGGCCAGGAAGTCTTCGACGCCATGCTCAAAGAAAAGGCGTCATCGGCCGTGTCTGGAAGAGCTGGCCGAACCACGTCCGCGTCTCCATCGGCCTCCGCGACGAAATGGAGAAGTTCAAGACCGCCTTCGCCAAAGTCATGCAGGTTTGATTCTACGCTCTTGTGGCCCCCAAGCCCAGTGGACCGGGCGTGAGCCCGGCCCACTCCACAAGAACCGGGGGCCGACTTGCCCGAAGTCACGCCCGGTGCCCTCCCTACTCCCCGTCGAGCAGGTTGCCCCCCTTCCCTGAGGCGAGGTACCCTTGATTCGAAGTGACCGCCCGCTACAACGCAAAAGCTCTCCTCGTGATTGCTTCGGTGGCGTGATCGCCGCCCTCATCGCCTCCCCTATGGCTTGGCCATGGCCACCCTGATGGGCCTGCCGCCCGTCATGGGACTCTTTACGTCGCTGCTCACCACGCCCATCACCTTCCTCCTCGGGCGCAACCCCGTCCTCATCGGCGGCACCTCCACCGTCACCGTCCCCTTCATCGCCAAGGCCGTGGCCGACTTCGGCATCGCCGGCGCCGCGAAAATCGCCCTCATCGCCTCGGTCTTCATGATGATCTTCAGCGTGCTCCGCCTGGGCCGTTTCATCCTGCGCCTTCCCATCACCGTCGTCTCCGGCTTCTCCTGCGGCATCGGCGCCATGATGATCGTGGCCCAGCTCAAAACGCTCTTTGGCCTGAACATGCCCGCCGCCCTCGCCCAGCAGACGGCCGCCACGCAGTTGATCGCCGTCCTCGGCCGCCTCGGCGGCTTTCACTGGGAGCCCTTCGTGCTCGGCTTGGTCGTCATTGGGATCGCTTTCGCCGTCGCGGCCAAGTCGAAGATCATGCCGCGCCTCTCATCGGCGTCATCATCTCGGTCATCGTCGGCACCGCGCTCGGCCTGCACGAAAAGGAAGTCGGCAAGCTGCCCATCGACATGCCGCGCTCGCCACCTTCACCTGGTCTCCCGGCGACCTCGAAAAGCTCCTCATCCCCGGCTTCGGCCTTGCCTTCGTCGCCAGCGTCAACCTGCTCATCACCAGCCGCGTCGTCGAGCACTCCGCGGCCGCCACAAAGGCATGAAGCCCTCCGACGCCGACGGCGAGCTCGGCGCCTACGGGCATTGCCAACGTCTGCGCGGCATGTTTGGCGCTCCCATGAGTGTGGGCATTCCCGCCCGCTCGCTCGCCAACGTCCGCTGCGGCGGCTCCACGCGCCTCTCGAACCTCATCCACGGCTTGGTCTTGTTTGGCCTGCCTCTGGCTCGGCGCCGACATCGTTTCGCACATCCCGCTCGCCTCGCTCGCCGGCGTCACGGCCTATGTTGGCATTGCCTGCTCGAATGGTCCATCTGCGGCGTCTCCACAAAATGCGCCGCGCCGACGCTCTGTCATTCTTGCTCACCTGCTTCGCGACGCTGGTCACCAACGCCGTCATTGCGGTAGCACTCGGCTGCTCCGTTTACGGGTCGCGTGGCTCTGGCGTCGCGTCGTCACCCAAACGAACGCCGCCACCAAGGCCAGGCCGTCGTGAGCTAACGCCTCTCACGCCAGCGGCGCTAATCCAATCGAACCCACGGCCTCCTGCAGCCGCATCCCCAAATCCAACAGGCGCTCCTCTTCCCAAGGCCGCCCCACCAACTGCACGCCCACCGGCATCCCGGATGCCGAAAGCATTGGCAGGGAAGCCCGCCAGATTGATCGCCGTCAACGGCATCGTCCATCTGAAAAATCCCGATGTCTTTGCCTTCGGTCGCAAACCGGCGCTGCCCATGTTCGAACGCCTCGATTCCCGCCGCCGGCCACAGCAGAATCGGATACTTCGCCATCTGCGCCAACAGCCGCCCGCGCATCGCGTCGCGGCGTCATCAGCATCTCCATCGTCTGCGTGCCCGTCGGCTCCGGCGCTTGTAAGGCCTTCTCGAGAAACTCGAGCCCCAGCGCGTGGCACTCGCTCTCCCGCCCGGCGATCATCGCCTTCGTGCTCCGCGCCGGTAGCTCCGAAAAGAAGAAGCTCCACACATTCGGCATCTTCTCGAGCCCCTCCGGTGTGAACGGCTCATGTTCCACGCGCAGCTCGCCCAGCGCCTTCACCGCCTTTTGCACGGCCGCCCGGATCGCTGGCTGCACCGGGACGCCCGGATACGCCTCCATCCAGCCGACCTTCGCCGGCGTCACAGCCACTGGCGCCACCGGCGCTGAAAACGGATCGCGCGGATCATAGCCCGCCATCACGTCGAACAGGATCTTCACATCCTCAACTGTGCGCGCCAAAGGACCCACCACGCCCAACAACCCACCCGGATGCAACATCGGCGGCCAGTGCCCCGCGCCCGACAATCGTCCCGGCGTCGGCTTCAAACCAGCCAAGCCACAACAATGCGCCGGCCACCGTACCGACCCGCCTCCATCCGACCCCAACCCTCCCGCCGAGCAACAAGAAGCAATCGCCGCCGCTTCTCCGCCCGACGATCCGCCCGGCGTCCGGTCCAAATTCCACGGATTCCGCGACCGCCCCGTCAGAGCATTGTCGGTCTCGTAGTGCGCCAGAAACTCCGGCGTATTCGTGCGACCGATAATCACCGCACCGGCGGCCTTCAACCGTGCCACCGCCGTCGCGTCCCGCTCCGCCCGATGCTCCAGCCGCAGCCGCGACCCACAGGTCGTCGCCTCGCCCACCATATCCAGGCTGTCCTTCACCGTCACCGGAATGCCCGCCAGCGGACCCTCCGGATTCAAACAAACCGGATTCGAGTAAGTCTTCGCGAAAGCGTTGATCGACCCATTCACGCGACCGATCTGCGCCTGATGGGCCGCCCACAGCTCTTCAGCGGACACACGTCCAGCCGCCAACTCCGCCTGCATCTGGCGAAGCGTCCAGCGATGAATCATGTCTTAAAGTTACCAGCGCGGCAGAACGCGGCGCCAGTTCGGATCCACATGCTTCCGCATTTCTTCCTCGTCATCGCGTTTGCGATAAGGAAGCTTGCGGTAGCGCTCCTTCACGCGCTCGAGCTGGTCGTAGTCCAGCTTCACGCCCAAGCCCGGCTTGTCGGGAATCGGCACCGTGCCGCGCGTAAACTTCACGCGACCACCCTCGATCACCTCATCGGCATCGCTCTGCCACGGATAGTGCGTGTCGCAGGCATGCGTCAAATGCGGACTCGATGCCGCCGCATGCGCCATGATCATCATGCTCACGCCCACGTGATTATTCGAGTGCATGCTCAACCCGCGCCCCGTGGTCTCGCACAAGTTCGACAGCCGCTGTTGAAAACGGATCCCGCCCCAGTAATGCGGATCGCTCAGCACGATCTGCACCGCGTCGAGGTCGCGCGCCTTCAGCACATCGGCAAACGTCGTCACCGCCACGTTCGACGCGAACTCCGTCTCGATGCCCTTCGCCCGCAGCCGCCGCCGGACCTCCGCCATGCCTTCGAGCGACGCGCAAGGATCCTCGAGATAACCGCCATCGGTCAACTCATCCTTCAGCGCCACGCCGATCTCCACACTCGTGTCCACTGACCATGCGCAGTTCGGATCGATCCGCAGCGGCACCTTCGGCCCAAACGCCTCGCGCAGCGCCTTGATCGCGGCAATCTCTTCGTCCGGCGCCAGCACGCCGCCCTTCAGCTTGATCTCCTCGAAGCCATATTCTTCGATGAACATCTTCGCCTGCCGGACGATCGTCTCCGGCGTCAGGCACTCGCCGTACTTATCCTCGCGGGCATCATCGCCCATGCCACCGCCGCCGCCATGCTTATAGAACAGGTAAGCGGAAAACGGCGCGGCATCGCGCGCGCGCCCACCCACCAGATCGCACACCGGCCGCTTCAGCGCCTGCCCGATCAAATCGAGACAAGCCACCTCGAGCGCGGCGAACGTCCGCGTATGCTGGTCCAGCGGATTCTCGCCCGGCACCAGATAAGTCTGCGTCGTGTCACCCGCGACGCGTGCCGCTTGGCCCTGGAAGTATTGCCACAGCCGGGCGAACTGAAAGGGATCTTTGCCCACCAGGAAGCGGCTCGCCTCTTCGAGCGCCGCCAGCGGCTTGTCGCCGCCGTAAGTCTCGCTGATGCCCGTCAGCCCATCGGTCGAAATCACTTCGACAATCGTCCGCAGCGCGTAGGGCGCGTGCAAACCGTAGGATGAACGCAAGGGGGCATCCGCCACCGCGATCGGGTGGAGCCGTACTTCCTTGATGATCATTGGAAAGAACTAACTTGCGAGCGCCGCGCTGCGGGCTCTTCACCCGGCTCTGCCGCAGCTTCGTCTTCTTGCGCTTCGGCTTGGAAATGATAAACGTCCCGGAGCCGAGGTATTCGGCTTTGTAAAGCTTGTCGTCAGCCATATATCCCTTCTAGGGATAACTCGAGTAACAATGGAAGAAGTGGGAGACGCAAACGACGATCCAGTTTGGCCCGCCCTCCGCGCGCTCCGCCATCGCAACTTCCGCTGGTATGGCGGCGGCCTCATGGTCAGCCTGATCGGCACCTGGATGCAGTCCACCGCGCAAAGCTGGCTCGTCTACCGCCTCACGAAATCGAACCTCCTGCTCGGCACCACGCAATTCGCCGGCACCATCCCCGTCCTCTTCCTCAGCCCCATCGCCGGCCTCATTGCCGACCGCTACCCGCGCCGCGCCCTCATCCTTGGCACGCAGTCGCTCTTCATGCTCCAGGCGACAGTCCTCGCCGTCCTCACCTTGACCGGCAACATCACCGTCTCCCACGTCATCCTCCTCGCCGCCCTCGGCGGCATGGTCAACGCCTTCGACATCCCCTCGCGGCAAAGCTTCCTGCCGGAGCTCGTCCACCGCGCCGACCTCATGTTACGCCATCGCGCTCAACTCCTTGGCGTTCCAAGTGGCCCGCGTCGCCGGACCCGCCGCCGGCGGCTGGAGCGTCGCCATGTTCGGCGAAGGCATCTGCTTCGCGCTGAACGCCGTCAGTTATCTCGCGGTCATCGGCGGCTTGCTCATGCTCCGCCACCAGCCCGCCGAACGGCAGGAGCCGGAAGGCTCCCCCGCCAGCCGTCTCGCCGAAGGCTTCCGCTTCGTCTTCGCGAACCGCCAGTTGGCTTCGTGGCTCGGCCTCAGCGCCCTCGTCAACATCTTCGTCTCCCCCATCTTCGTGCTTGGTCCCGAAATCGCCGAAGGCATGTTCCACCGCGGCCCCACCGGCTTCGGCAATCTCACTGGCGCCCTCGGCGTCGGCGCCATCGCCGGCATGCTCGTCCTCGCCTCCCGCACCTCCGACCGTGGCCTCAATCGCCACATCGCCCTCTCCACGGCCGGCACCTCCCTCTCGCTCGCCGCCATGGCCTTCATCCGCGACTTCTGGATGGCCCTCGCCCTCGTGCCCATCGTCGGCTTCAGCTACATGTCGCAGAACGCCATGACCAACACCGCCGTGCAGAAGTCCGTCCCCGACGAACTCCGCGGCCGCCTCATGGGCATCTATACGATGACCGTCGCCGGCATGATTCCCATCGGCAGCCTGCTCTCCGGCTGGTGCGCCGAGCACTACGGACCCCGCCCCACCCTCTTCCTCGGCGGCCTCGGCATCCTGCTCGGCGGCCTCTGGTTCGCCTGGAGACAACGCACCAAATGAAAAAACTCTGGCTCCTGGCCTGGATCGCCATCGCCGCCGCCACTGGCGCCGACGACGTCTTCGGCGAAGTCGAAAAGCTCACGCGCGACCTCTCCGATCTCACCGGCCTCACGCTCAAGCGCAAGGTTCCCGCCGCCGTCATGAACCGCCACCAGTTGGCCAAGTATCTCGACAAGCGCGTCTCCGAAGAAGTCAACGCCGAAGAAATCCGCGCCGAAGAGGTCACGCTCCGCGCCCTCGGCTTCGTCGACGACGGCTTCGACCTCAAGAAGTCCGTCCTCGGCGTGCTCGAAGAGCAGGCCGCCGCCTTCTACGACACCAAAAAGCGACGCCTCTACATGATGGAGTCCTCCACCGGCCAAACCGACATCCTCGTCCATGAGCTCTCCCACGCCCTCGCCGATCAATACTTCTCCCTCGAGCGCTTCATCAAGCACGCCGGCAAGAGCGACGATTCCCACATGGCCCGCATGGCGGTCATGGAAGGCCAGGCCACCTGGCTCATGACCGAGTGGCGCTCCAAGCAACTCGGCCTCACGCTCATGGGCCATCCCGACATGGTCAAGCTCACCGCGCGACAGATGGCCTCCACCGGCGGCGGCTTCGGCGCTCTCGAAAAGTCGCCCATCTACCTCCAGGAAACTCTCCTCTTCCCTTACTCCAAGGGCATCGAGTTCCAGCACGCCATTCTCGAAAAGCACGGTAAACAGGGCTTCCGCGAAGTCTTCACCACGCCGCCATCACCACGCAGCAGGTCCTCCACCCGGACCTCTACTTCGCCGGCAAGACAGCCGAGTCAGTCACCCTGCCCCTCACGAAAGCGCCCAAGGGCTACCGAGGCCTCATGCAGGGCAACCTCGGCGAGCTCGACCACCAGATCCTCCTCCGCCAGTTCAATGTCGACGACTGGGAGTCCATCGCCGAAGGCTGGCGCGGTGGCGAATATCGCGTCTACGAGAACCGTCAGAAGACCCGCGCCCTTCTCTCCTACGCCTCCCGCTGGCGCGATCATGAAGCTGCTGTTAGATTTTTTCGTGTATACCGGGAGAAGGTTCTCCCCGTCAAATTGAAGGAATTCACCGTGACCGCCGAAACGCCCACCCGTGTCGACGCCCGTTCCGCCCGCGGAACCGTGCGCCTGTTGCTCGCCGGCAACCTCGTCACCAGCGTCGAAGGCGGCATAGAATAAGAGGGGTTCAAATGATCATGCTTCGTCGCTCCTTGGCCACCGCTTTGCTTGCACTCGTCACTTTCGGCGCCACCGTGCCGCGCCCCGCCGGCGAGTTTGCCTTTGAAACGCCCAACGGGCAGCACGTGCTGCTCAGCAAGTATCGCGGCAAGGTCGTGTTGCTCGCGTTCTTCTCCACCACCTGTCCCCACTGCCAGAACGCCGCCCGCATGATGGAGCGCCTCCAGAAGGAGTATGGCCCGAAGGGCTTCCAGGCGCTGGGTGTCTGCTTCAACGACATGGCCAAAATGCTCACGGCCGAGTTCATCCAGAACCAGCAGATTACCTTCCCGGTCGGCTACGCTCTGCAGGAGCAGGTGCTGCCCTACGTCCAGCATCCCCAGGGCGCCGTGCCCTACGTGCCCATGTTCGTCTTCATCGATCGCCAAGGCGTCGTCCGCTACCAGGCCACCGGCGGAGACGAGCCTGCCAAGATCGAAGAGCCCAACGTCCGCACCCAGCTTCTGAAGATTCTCAACGGCGCCCCCGCCGCGGCCCCCGCTCAGAAAAAAGCGCCCGGCAAGTCCTGATCGCCGTTTGAATCTGCTAAATTAGAGTTGTTCCGGCGTGCGCCCGTAGCTCAGCCCGGATAGAGCGTTTGCCTCCGGAGCAAAAGGTCAGAGGTTCGAATCCTCTCGGGCGTACCACTTCCCACCTTCCGATTTCCCAGACAGTTGACATAGAATAGGCGCACCACATGCGCCCACTGCATTTCCTTCCCATCGGCATTCTTGCGGGTGTCCTCCTCTGGGGCTGGCAGCGACCCTCCCCCGGCGCCGCCGGTAAACCCGGTCCGTCCTTCGACCCCGCCCTCGTCGGCGTCCGCGTCATCCTCGGCGCCGCCGACCGCGCCGCCCGCCCGTGGGATGGCCAACTCTCCGTCTCCTCCGGCGAGCTCATCTCGCTCAAAGCCGCCCGCCCCCGCCCCGGCGATTCCGTCACCGGCAACACCTGGAAGCTCCAAAGCCGCCGCGCGCCCAACTTCGTCGTCCGCGCTTGGGAGCGTGAGCGCCTCTCCGACCCCGCCGTCTACATCAACGCCCCCGCCTTGCTCGCGGTCGTCAAAGCCAACGCCGCCACGGAGCTCCGCTTTGAAACGCCGCAGGGCGCCTTCACCGTCCAGCCCTCCAGTCTCGAAACCGGCCAAGCGCAGTCCCGCCTCGATGGCGCCGCCATCATCGAGCTCGTGCCCGCCCCCCAACTCCTCTCTCCGCGCGACGAACAAGCCGACTTCGGCGACGCCCTCGTCGCCTCCAATGGCGACCGTTGGGCCGTCTACGTCGCCTATCGCAACGGCCGCAATGAGATCATCGCCACCCGCTTCCCGGCCAGCGGTGCCGCCTCCACCACGATGGAAGTCACCCCTGCCGACGGCCCCGGCGACTACTTCCTCGCCAAGCTCGCCCAGGATAAAAACGGCTGCGTCTGGGTCACCTGGTCCGCCCAGGTCAGCAACAATTGGGATCTCCACGGCCGCTGCTTCAACGGCACCGGCTGGAGCGCCATCACGAAGCTCTCGAGCGCTAGCGAGCCCGACATCTACCACGCCATGGCCCGGGATAAGGACGCAAATCTCTGGCTCGTCTGGCAAGGCTTCCGCAACGGCAAGTCCGACATCTTCGTCCGCCGTTACGACGGCTCGAATTGGAGCGCCGAAGAGAAAGTCTCCGATTCGCCCGCCAACGATTGGGAGCCCGCCGTCGCCACCGCGACTGACGGCAATGTCTACGTCGTCTGGGACACCTACGACAAGGGCAACTACGACGTTCGCCTCCGCTCGTGGCGCGCCGGCGCCTGGGCCGCCGTCCGTCCCGTCGCCGAAACGACGAAGTTCGAAGCCCATGCCACCGCCGCGGTCGACGCGCAGAATCGCCTCTGGGTCACCTGGAACGAAAGCGGCATGAATTGGGGCAAGGACACCGGCTTCGTCCTGCTGAAACAACAAACCCCTCTCTACGACACACGCACGCTCGCCAGCGCGGTCCTCGCCGGTGGCCAGTGGATGTCGCCCAATGCCGATCTCGAAGACACCCTCCCGCCCGCGGTCCGCGGCTTCAACGATCAGCCGAACACCGTCGCCGACGCGAACGGCCGCATCTGGGTCTTCTTCCGCCACCGCACCAACCGCATCCCCGATCTTCCTCAGTCCACGCCCAACCACCGCGCCAGTTGGCTCACCTACGCCACCGCCTGGATGGGCGACCATTGGCACCCGCCCGTCCCCGTCGCCATGAGCGAAAGCCGCACCGACGTTCGCTACGGCTTCGCGCCCCTGCCCGCCGGCGGCTTCTTCGGCGTCTGGCCCACTGACCATCGCGATTACGAAGAGTTCCTCTTCCAGAAGTCCGATATCTACGCCGGCCTCATCCCGCCGTTGCCCGCCGCCAAATCCGCCGACCTCATGGCGGCCCGCCATGTGCCCAAGCTCAGCGCCTTCCCCCACCACACCGGCGAAGTCGAAGATCTCAAGGCCATCCGCGGCTACTCCATCGAGTCCTCCGGCAAGAAATACAAGATCTTCCGCGGCGACGTCCATCGCCACACCGAATTCTCCATGGACGGCAACAACGACGGTTCCATGCTCGAGAGCTACCGCTACGCGCTCGACGCCGCCGAGCTCGATTTCCTCGGCGTCTCCGATCACAACGGCGCCGGCGGCCCCGACGTCGAATACGTCCGCTGGCTCCAGGTCCAGGCCGTCGACCTCTTCACGCTTCCCGGCAAGTTCGAGCCGCTCTATACCTACGAGCGCTCCGTCGTCTATCCCAACGGCCACCGCAACATCATCTTCGCCAAGCGCGGCGTGCCCACCCTGCCCATTCCCCAGGATGAAAACCAGGGCCGCACCGGCGCAAAGATGCTCTACGAGTATTTGAAAAAGAACGACGGCATCGCCATCTCCCATACCTCCGCCACCAACATGGGCACCGATTGGCGCGACAACGACCAAGCCGTCGAACCCCTCGTCGAAATCTACCAGGGCGACCGCACCAGCGCCGAATACGAAGGCGCTCCCAAGAGCGGCATCACCGGCAACCCCGCCAGCGCTCCCGGCGGCTTCCGCCCCCTCGGGTTCGTTTGGAACGCCTGGAAGAAGGGTTATAAGCTCGGCATCCAGGCCAGCTCCGACCACCTGTCCACGCACATCTCCTACGCCTGCACCATTGCCACGGACTTCACCAAGCAAGGCCTCGTCGACGCCATGAAGGCCCGCCATTCCTACGGCGCCACCGACAACATCATCCTCGATTACCGTCTCCAGGCCGACAAGAAGGAGTGGATCCAGGGCGACATCGCCGGTGAAGTGAAAACCCGGCCCAAACTCACGGTGAAGGTCATCGGCACCAATCCCATCCGCCAAATCGACATCGTGCGCAGCAATGAGTTCGTGCACACGCGCCACCCGCTCACCAAGGAAGCTTCCTTCGAGTTCACCGACAACTCACCCGTGAAGGGCGAAAGTTACTACTACGTGCGCGCCATCCAGAACGACGACCAGATTGCCTGGTCCTCCCCCATTTGGATCCATCATAGGTAGATGAACGATTCCCGTGCCTTCCTCCGCCACATGCTGGCCACGCTGGCCTATCGCGGAGGCAAGGCCCTCCGTCACGCGCCCTCCGGCTTCGGCGATTTCCACCCGGTCGGCATCAGGAACACGCCCGTCCTCATCCTCGCCCACATCGGCGACCTCCTCGCCTGGTCGCACCGCTGGTGCCAGGGCGACGCCGCCTATCAAGTCTCCGCGCCTCTCGCCTGGGACGACGAAGTCGCCCGCTTCCATACCTTGCTCGCCGAGTTCGATGCCTGGCTCGCCTCCGGCGCCCCCATGCAAGCCTCCTACGAGCTCCTCTTCCAAGGCCCCATCGCCGACGCCTTCACCCACGTCGGCCAACTCACCCTCCTCCGGCGCATGGCTGGCTCCCCCGTGCTCGGCGAAGCTTACCGTGCCGCCGACATCCAGCCCGGCCGCGTCGGCCCCGAACAATCGCCCCCCGGCAGGGAGTTCGCCCTCGACCAGGGAGCCCTCTGGAGTCCGAAGCATTCCTGAAAATTTCGACCTAAATTCTGAGCGCCTTCAGTCACTTACGAAATCGATAGCTCGTTTTTCGGCCTCCGTCTGCTATCGTCAATCAGGCGTTCCCGCACCTTGCTTAAGCGGCCATCGTGCGGCAGAAGCGCCGCTGCTCTTTGACAATCGAAAATGCCCGCCCGCTCCGGCGGCGTTGCGCCCGGATCGAAAAGCGACAAAATTCATCACTTTTCAACACTTTCATCACGACCCGAAACACGCGATCACCCGCCGCCATCCTTCACCGGCGCGGAAACCGAGGCCCGGCCGTAAGGGAGGGCTCGTCGCCCGTTAACCCACCGTCGTCCCAAACAACCGCCCGATCAGCGCCGTCGACCCCATCGCCACCGCACCCCAAAATCCCACCCGCGCCGCGCCCTTCCCCATCGGCGCGCCTCCCAACTGCGCCGCCATCGCCCCCAGCACCAGGAGCAAAGCCAACGACGCTCCGGTGACCACCGGCGTCAACCAACCCATCGGCACCAAATAGACCAGCGCCAACGGCAGCGCCGCCCCCGCCGCAAACGCCGCCGCCGACGCCAACGCTGCCTGCAGCGGCCGCGCCCGCGTCGCCTCCACGATGCCGAGTTCCTCGCGCGCATGTACCGCCAGGGCATCATGCGCCGTCAACTGCGCCGCCACCTCCGCCGCCAACTCCGGCGTCAAGCCCCGCGACACATAGATCCCCGTCAGCTCCGCCAACTCGAGCTCAGGCGCCTCCGCCAACTCCCGCCGCTCCCGCGCCAAGTCCGCGTCTTCCGTATCCGACTGCGAGCTCACCGACACGTATTCGCCCGCCGCCATCGACAATGCCCCGGCCACCAGCCCAGCCACGCCGGCTACGATCACGGCCGCCTTATGTGGCTGCGCCGCTGCCACGCCGACAATCAGCGAGCTTGTTGAAATCAAGCCGTCGTTGGCGCCCAGCACTGCCGCCCGCAACCAGCCGATGCTCTCCGTCTTGTGCCGTTCCGGATGATTCAAAGCCATCGCACTGCGCTCCTTCGCGCAGGAAAGAAAATCCAGTGCATGTGCCCGGCCACTCAGGCCGGCCGCTTCAGCAAATCCGTCAGCGCCGCCGCCACATCGGTAAACGCAAACGCAAAGCCCGCTTTCTGCGCCACCCCCGGCGACACTCGCTGGCTCGCCAGCAGGATCTTCGCCATCTCGCCGAACAGCGTCTTCAGCACCCACTCCGGCACCGGAAACAGCGCCGGCCTCCGCAGCGTCCGCGCCAACGCCTGTGTGAAATCCGTGTTCTTCACCGCGTTCGGTGCCACCGCATTCACCGCCCCGCGATACCGCTCATCCCCACAAGCGGCAATCAGCAAATCGCACAAGTCGCGGACATGAATCCACGACATCCAGTGCTCCCCGCTGCCCACCTTCCCGCCCACGCCCAGCTTGAACGGCAGCAGCATCTTCTGCAAGGCGCCCCCTCGCGGCCCAGCACCAGCCCGATCCGCATCCGCGCCACGCGAATCCCCAGCGCCGTCGCCAGCTCCGCCGAGCTCTCCCACTGCTGGCAAACGTCCGCCAGAAAATCGTTACCGACGTCCGAATTCTCCGTCAGCACCCGGTCGCCGCAGTCATTGCCGTAATACCCAATTGCCGACGCGCACACGAACGCCTTCGGCCGCTCCCGCGCCACGGAGCACGCTTGAATCAGCCGCTGCGTGCCCACCGTCCGGCTCTTCAAAATGCGCCGCTTCACTTCCGGCGTCCACCGCTGCGCCACCGGCTCGCCCGCCAGGTGCACCACCGCATCGGCCCCATTCACCGCCTCCGGCGTCGGCTCGTTGCCCAGCACGTCCCCACACCGAATACGTCACTCCCGCCGGCAACCCCGCCCGCGGCTCGCGCAGCAGCAAATGAACGTGGTGCTGCTGTTCGAGCAGGCGCCCGATCAGCTGACGTCCCACGAAGCCCGTCCCGCCCGTGACAACGATTCGCATGAATGAATAAAACCTAATCATTGTAGCGAGTCGCGCGACGGCTACAATCAGGAAAGACCCTGATGCGGCTCCTCAACCGCGCCAAGCTGCTGGCTGGCTACCTCCTCCGCAAGGCCGACCTCGGTGACGCGCAACCCGTCGAATACATCGTCGAAACCACCGCCAAGTGCAATCTCTATTGCCCGATGTGTCCGCGCGAGACCTACAAGCAGCCCAAAGAGGACATGCCCGACCAGGTCTTCGAGCGCCTCGTCTCCGAAACGGAAAACGCCGCCGAGCACATGATGTTGATCGGCCTCGGCGAGCCGTTCATGGACAAGAAGATCTTCGATCGCATCGAGCACTGCGAGCGCCACGGCATCGCCACTCTGCTCTCCACCAACGGCACCTTCCTCGACGAAGCCACCTGCGACAAGATCCTGAACTCCCGGCTCCGTCACATCACGCTCTCCATGGACGGCGCCAGCAAGGAAAGCTACGAGCTCTATCGCAAGGGCGCCCGCTTTGAAAAGGTGCGCGCGAACTTCGTCCGCCTTTGCCGCATGAAGCACGAGCGCAAGGCGAACATCCAGATCGTCGTCCAAATGATCCGCATGGAGCGCACCGAGCCCGAAATCGAGGAATTCCGCCGCTTCTGGAGCGCCGTGCCCGGCGTCGACCAAATCCGCATCAAGGCCGACGAAACCGAAAACCTCCGCCCCGAAGCCGGCCACGCCGCCGCCGATTGGCAGCACCCCTGCCACTATCTCTGGCGCGGCGCCATGTACGTGAAGCACTCCGGCGACGTCTATCCCTGCTGCCAGAGTTACGCCCTCGACGGCGCCCCCGTCGGCAACATCGGACAACAAGATCTGAAATCGATCTTCAACGGCCCCGCCATGCGCGAACTCCGCGCCAAACACATCGCCAACCGCGCCGGCGACATTCCCATGTGTGCCCGCTGCCGCACCGCCATCCCTCACCCAATCCTCGTCGCCGGCAGCTTGCTCCTCCACGGCGAAACCGTCCGCAAGCTCCTCCCCGTCGTCGAGCGCCTCGTCTACTTCTCGAGCCTCCCCAAACGCTGGCTCACCCCCGCCCGCCCGCTCCCGCCAGTGGAGAAGAAGAGCGAATTGGTGCAGATCTCAAAAGGCGAGTAATCAATCCGCATATTCAGGTAGCATTGCTACATGATGCTGCGAGTTTGCACGCCTCTCCTGATCGCTTCCTCGGCCTTGCTGGCAAACTCGAGTGGCCCCGACCCAGGTAGCACTGGCGTGCCCGGTGAAGGCACCTGCAACCAGTCGTCGTGCCACGTCGGCAATCCACTGAACGCGCCCGGCGGCTCCGTCGCCGTTGAGTTTCCTACCGGGTTCGCCTACTCGCCTGGCGTGAAGCAACGATGGATCGTGCGAGTCTCTGATCCAGTCGCCCGCGGCTTCGGCTTCCAGGTCACCGTTCGTTCCGCCGCCAACCTCAAGGTAAGCGTCGGTCGCCTCGATCCCGCCGACCGCTCGACGTTCGTGATGTGTTCGAGCGCCGACTTCTCGCGATTCAGCGAGCGGACCGCCAGTTGTCCGCCGAATCAACTGCTGGAGTCGCTCCAGCACTCCCAGCCGATGAACGCACCCAACAACACCTGGGTTTTCGATTGGACGCCACCGAGTGTCAACCAGGGCGAAATCCGCGTTTACGTTGCAGGGAATGCCGTGAACCTCAACGGCCAAAACAGCGGCGACCGGGTATCCACTGCGAACTATACCCTAAACCCCTGCGTGACCGGATGCTCCACGCCGTCTCTCAATGCCAATCCTCTGACGCTGTCCTTCTCTTACCGGTTCGGCCAACCGAACCCGCCGAGTCAGACCATTGCCGTCAATTGGACCGGCGCCGGCACGGTCTCCGCTTCTGCCACCGCCACATGGATCACGCTGGGCGCCACCTCTTTCGTCGCCCCCTCAGTCTTGACGGTCATCTGCCAGCCTGCGGGTCTCCTCCCGGGAACGTACCGGGGCAACGTGACTCTGTTGGCAGGGACATCGACGGTGAACATCGCCGTGACTCTTGTGGTGACGCAGGACAACCGGCTTTCCGTGTCTCCTCCAGGGATCGACCGAACGGTCGAGTCCGGCTCACCGCCCTTCGTGGAGCAAATTAGCCTGACGGCAACAGGCACTTCGCCGATTGCTTTCGGCGTGCGTGCGGAACCCCAGGTACCATGGCTCGCACTCTCCGCCAGCGCCACCGTGACCCCAGCTGTGTTGACTCTGCGCATCTCACCCGATTCGCTCCCACCAGTGTTGCAACGCGTTTCGATCATCATCACTCCGGTCAACCCGAGCGACGGCCCCTCGACCACCGTCTCCCTTGTGTTGACCATCAATCGGCCCCCGCCGCCATCGGTTTCCACCGTGAGGAGTGCAGCCTCAGGTTTGCCTGGACCCATCGCACCGGGTCAGATCGTCAGCATCTACGGGAGTAACCTCGGTCCGCGAAACGGTCGGGCACTCGAACTGGATCGCAGCGGCAACGTCACGCGGCTGAATGGTGGTGTGCGCGCCCTCTTCGACAACAACCCGGCTCCCTTGCTGTTTGTGCGGCAGGATCAGGTGAACGCCATCGTGCCCTACGACATGCATGGCCGCGCCTCTGCCCGTTTGATCGTTGAGGTGGATTCTGTCCCTTCTGCTCCGCTGGATCTTCGCGTCGAACCAACTGCTCCCGCCATCTTCACCATCGACCCAGCTCAACCGGGACGAGGCCAAGCTGCGGTTCTTAACCAGGACGGCTCAGTGAACGGCGGAGCTCAGCCTGCCTCTGCGGGTTCCGTAGCCGTCGTCTTCCTCACCGGCGAAGGAATCCTCAATCCTGTTCCCGACCCCGGTGCCATCGCTTTGGGGAACCTCCCTCGGCCGTTGGCGGGGGTGACGCTCCTGCTCGATGACGTCCAGTTGCCCGCTGAGTCGGTCCTGTACGCAGGTCCAGCGCCAAGCCTCGTCTTCGGCGTAATGCAAGTCAATTTCCGTATCCCCGCCAATGCTCGGCCCGCTAGCGACGTTCCTCTTTCCGTTCGCGTCGGGACAGCTTTTTCGCAGCCAAGTGTGACCATGGCGATTCGCTAAAGAATGGTTCCTTACCGCAAGGAACCCTCCGCCTCCCCCGCCATCATCGCCAGCGCCATCTCGCGCGCCTTGCGCAAATCCGTCTTGCCCGTGCCCAGCGTCGGAATCGCTTCCACGCCGAAGAATTGGTCGCGCTTCGGCACCCACAACGCCGGTAGACCAGCGGCGTTCAGCGCGGCCACCATCTGCGTCGCCGTAATCTCCGTCTTCGTGTGCAGCACCGCCAGCTTCTCGCCGCGCGCCTCGTCCGGCACGCCAATCACCAGCACGCCCACCGTCTCACCCAACACCGGCCGCAGCGCCTCTTCCACCTTCAGGTGCGGCACCATCTCGCCGCCGATCTTGCTGAATCGCGCCAGCCGGTCCGTAATTGTCAGGAAGCCTTCGCTATCCATGCGAGCGATGTCGCCGGTCATGTAGTAGCCATCGTGCATCGCCTTGGCCGTCTTCTCCGGCTGGCCCAAGTAGCCCAACATCCGGCAAGCGCCATCCACCAGCAGCAGACCCTCTTCGCCCAGCGCCTTCGGTTCGAACGTCTCCGGATCCACCACGCGCACATTCACGCCCGGAATCGGCCGGCCCACCGAACCAGGGCGATTGCCCAGTTGCTTCTGCGCGCCGTCGTCGAAATCCGGACCATTCACCGCCACCACCGGCGCCATCTCCGTGCAGCCGTAGCCTTCGTAGATCGGCACGCCGAACTTGGTGATGAACGCCTCGGCGACAGCCGGACGAAGCTTCTCCGCGCCCACCAACGCATAGCGCAGCGTCGAGAATTGCTCCTTCGAGCACTTGCGCAGAAAGCCGAGGCAGAAGGTCGGCGTCGCCAACAGGAACGTGGCCTTCTCCGCCGCCGCCAACTCGCCAATCGTCTTCGCATCGGTCGGATTCGGGTGATACGCCGCCCGAGCGCCGTTCACCAGCGGGAACCACAGGTTGTACACATAGCCGAAGCTATGGAACAACGGCAGCACGCCCAGCATCACATCGGCGCTGGTAAATGAATAAACCTGCGCCACCGCATCGCAATTGGCAATCAGGTTCGCGTGCGAGAGCATCACGCCCTTCGGCTCACCCGTCGACCCGCTCGAGAAAATGATCGCCGCCAGCGTATCTGGCCCTTGCTCTTTCGGCAATTGCCACGCCACCGGCATCAAACGAGCCTTCACGTAGGCCGCCTTCTTCGCGCCATCAGTGAACGTGGCGGCCAAGTCTTCGAAGAAGACCATGTCCGGCCGCGCTTCGAGCTTGATCTTCTCGAGGAATGCGCGCGACGTCAGAATCGTCCGGATGCCGCACTGCCGCACCGCTGAGTCCATATGCGCCTCGCCCGCGGTGAAGTTCAGGTTCACCGCGCAGCGGTTCGCGAAGGCCACGCCCAGGTTCGCCACCGCACCCGCCACCGACGTCGGCAGCAGCAGCCCGATCTTCTCCTGGCTACCGGCCTTCGCCTCCAGCCAATCGGCCAACAGCCGCGCGCCCACCACGGCTTCGCCATAGGTCAGCGTCTTGCCCGTCGAATCCGTCAACGCCGTCCGCGTCCAGCCCTTCTTCGCTTCGCGTAGGAAGCGCTCCGTCAGCGTGCCGCCTTCGCTCGCCGACAGCCGCGCGCCCTGCGTGCCCAACTCCGCCACGCGGCGATGCAGCGCATCCGGCGCAATCGGCTCCGTAATGGGGTCGCCAAAGATCACCGTGATCGTCGGCCGCCAGAAGCGCGCGAACGACGCGAACAGCTTCCCGCCCTTCATGCTTAGCGGATGGCCCCACAGCCCTTCGATCCACACGGGAATGATCGGAGCCAGCAGTGTGCCGTCCTTGGCTTCCACAATGCGCTCGTAGCCCTTGCGGAACGGCAGCAGGTGGCTGGTGCGCGTAATCTGCCCTTCCGGGAAGATGCCGACAAGCTCACCAGTCTCGAGCTCCTTGCGCGCCTTGATCAGCGATTCCAAAGACTCCCGCCGCCCGTTCGCCGCGATCGGAATCAGCTTCAGCATCTTGAAGAACGGCGTCAGGTAAGGAATGTCGTAGATCGGTTTCCACAGCAGGAACCGGATATAGCGCTGCGTCGCCGAAGCGATCAGGAAGCCATCGGCGTACGATACGTGGTTCGATACGACGAGCGCACCGCCCTTCGCGGGCAGCTTTTCGCCGCCGATCACGCGGACTTTGAAAAGCGAGTGCAGCAGGCACCAGCAGAAGAAGCGCAGCGTCTCGAGGGAAAAGAACGCCACCGCCAGAATGCCGACGACGGCCGTCAGCCCACCGGCGACGAGCAAGATTTGAGCGGGCGAGAGCCCGAGTTTTTCGTCCATGGTCCACAACAATCCCGACGCGAGAATGACTCCGATCATGTTAACGAAGTTATTCGTCGCCAGGATGCGTCCTTTCTCCTGCGCCGGAGCCTCTTCCTGCAGCCAGGCGTTTAACGGCACCGCGAACAACCCGCCCGCCACGCCGATCACCGCCAGCCAGCCCAACGCCGTGTAATGGTCCATCGTCGAAGCCAGCCCAAAACTGGCGCCCGCCATCAAGATCGCCGCCGCCGGCACCAGACCCAGCTCGATCCGGCCCGCCGAAATTCGTCCGGCCAGAATGCTGCCCACGCCAATGCCCGCCGCCAGCGCCGCCACCAGCGCGCCGGTCTCCGCCTCGCCCAAACCCAGCGAGCTCTTGCCGAACAGGATCAGGTCCAACTGCAGCAGGCCGCCAATGAACCAGAAGTAGGAATTGCCGAGCACGACGAGCAACATCGTCCGATTCGCCGCGACGTGCTGCCAGCCCGTCCGGATCTCCGCCAGCGGATTCCACCGGAACGCCTCGCGAGCGCCGCTCGGCGGCACCGCCGGAATCTTCCAACTCGCCAGCGACCCCGCCACCGCCAGCCCGATCAGGATCAGCCCCATCTGTTCAGGACGCCCATGAAAGTGAGCGTAGAGCAGCGGCCCGCAAGCGCCGCCCGCCACGATCGCCACGAACGTCGACAGCTCGAGCAGCGCGTTCGCCCGCATCAACTGCGCTTCCGGCAGCAGCTCCGGCAGAATGCCGTACTTCGCCGGACTGAAGAAGTTCGCCTGCGCCGCCAGACAAAACAGCACGGCCAGCATGCCGCCCACCGACCCTTCGCGCAGCGCCAGCGCCGCGCCCACCATAATGGCCATCTCACAGGCCTTCGTCAGGATCAGCACCCGCGTCTTCGAGAAGCGATCCGCCAGTTGCCCCGCCCAGCCGGCGAACAACAGAAATGGCAGGACAAAAACCGCGCCCGCCGCCGACAGCCAGCGCGCACCTTCGGCCTCATTCTCCGCCAGCGAGACGGCCGCCACGGAGACCAGCATCTTGAACAGGTTGTCGTTGAAGGCTCCCAGGAACTGGGTCCACAGGAAAGCCTGGAAACCACCGTTCCGGAGCAGGGCTGCGTAAGAATTGTGCATGACTCTGTTGCGTGCAATCCACAGCCCAGAGGACATCTTCGAGGAATCAATAATTTACAAGAAGGAAATCTCTGTGGATGTACGTCGGATGGACGGATTGGTACAATCAATGTATCTATGCCATCTCTCAAGCCGCAGGAGCGCGCCTTGCTCTCGGGTGTCGCCCGGTTGGCCTACGCCAACCCCTTCCTCCCCGACCGCGTCGACGCCGAACGCGACATCCTCGGCGACGACTTCGTGCCCGGTGAACCCGTCTGGAGCGCTTCCGTTTCCGACCCCGCCGCCGTCCGGCCGAACGTCTGGCGCATCCACCAGCGCCTCGCCCCCGTGCTCGACGACCTGCGGCTCCGCCTCGCCGACGCCGACCCCGACGAACTCGCTCTCTACGAGCACAGCGTCCACCATCACCTCTATCAGACCTATTACGACGACTTCGTCGCCGGCGACCACCGCTGGGCCTTCTTCAAGCGCTTCCAGGCCGATTGGGACCGCTACCTTGCCATCCCCGGCGTCACCTTCGAGACCACCCACCAGGCCGCCCACCTCTTTGCCTGCTTCTGGCAGATCCAGCGCGCCTTCCACGCCATCTTCGACCACATCATCGGCAGCTCGATTCCTTCCGCGTGGCTGCGCGCCAGCGTCTGGCAATCGATCTTCACGCACGACATGCATCGCTACCGGCGCTCCCTCCACCGCCGCATGGGCGACTTTCCCACGCTGATCACCGGCCCCTCCGGCACCGGCAAGGAACTCGTCGCGCGCGCGATTGCCGCCTCCCGCTACATCCCTTTCGATCCCCAGCGCCAGGCGTTCGTCTCCTCGCCCAAGGACTTCTATCCCGTCAACCTCGCCGCGCTCCCGGCGACGCTCATTGAGAGCGAACTCTTCGGCCACCGCAAGGGCTCCTTCACGGGCGCCATGGCCGACCGCAAGGGCTGGCTCGAAAGCTGTCCCGCGCACGGCACCGTCTTCCTCGATGAGATCGGCGAGCTCGATCACTCCATCCAGGTGAAGCTCCTGCGCGTGCTCGAGACCCGCCATTTCTCCCCCGTCGGTGGCACCGAGCAGGTTCGCTTCGAGGGCAAGATCATCGCCGCCACCAACCGCGACCTCGCCAACGAAATCCGCGCCGGCAATTTCCGTGAAGACCTCTATTACCGCCTCTGCGCCGACCAAATCGCGACGCCGTCGCTCAAGGATCAGATCCAGGATTCGCCGACCGTCTTCCACGAGATCCTGCTCTACATGGTCCGCCGCACGCTCGGCGGCGCCGACCATGAGCTCGAGCGCAGCCTGGCCGAAGTGGAAGGCTGGATCCAGGCGGAACTGCCCCGCCAATACTCATGGCCCGGCAATTATCGAGAACTTGAACAATGTGTGCGTAACATATTGATTCGGCAGAGTTACCGGCCTCTTGAAGTACGGCATGAGGGCGACGACTCCGGCTTCTACGCCGATTTCCGCCAAGGCAACCTCACTGCGGAAGAAGTGCTCTGCCAGTATGCAGCCAATGTCTACGGCCAATGCGGCAGCTACGTGGAAACTGCCCGCCGCCTCGGCCTGGATCGCCGCACGGCCAAGGCCAAGGTGGAGGCCCACCTCAAACAGGGGAACCACTAACGCCGCAAGTTTCCTCGAGAAAAAACGGCCCCTCGCGCCACTAATACTTTAGATGGCTGCCATCCCTCGTCTCGCCGCGCCCACTCTCTCCGACGACGACCAGCTTCACTGGCTGGCCCTCCGGCTCATCGCCGGTCTCGGGACCGTCCGCGCCCACCATTTGATCCGGCACTATAAGACGCCCCAACAGATCTTCCGGGCCTCCACCAGTGAGCTTGAAGCGCAGGGCGCCTCCGGGGCCGTTGCCCGCGCCATCCATAGCGGGTGCGTCTTCGAGGACGCCGTCGCCCAGCATGAGCGCATGAAAGCCACCGGCACCGCCTTGCTCCCGGTCACCGACCCTCGCTATCCCCGGCGCCTCAAGGAAATCTACGATCCGCCCATCCTCTTATTCGCCCGCGGCCGGCTCGACCTGCTCGATTCGCTGATGATCGCCGTCGTCGGCACCCGCCGGCCGACGCCCTACGGCATGGCCGCCGCCGAGCGCCTCGCCACCGACCTTTCTCTCGCCGGCGTCACCATCTCCTCCGGCATGGCCCGCGGCATCGACACCGCCGCCCACAAAGCCGCGCTCGCGGCCGACGGCGGCACCGTCGCCGTCTTCGGCTGCGGCGTCGACGTCACCTATCCGGCCGAGAACAAGCGCCTGGCCGGTGACATCGCCGCGAAGGGCCTGCTGCTCAGCGAATTCCCGATGGGCGCGCCCGCCTACCCACAGAACTTTCCCATCCGCAACCGGATCGTCGCTGGCATGTCGGTTGGCGTGCTGATCGTCGAGGGCGCCCAGTATTCCGGCTCCTCCATCACGGCGCGCCTCGCCATGGAGCAGGGCAGGGAAGTGTTCGCCGTCCCCGGCAACATTACGTCGAAGCAAAGCTGGGGGCCGAATCTGCTCATCAAGCAGGGCGCGAAACTCGTCCAGGATTGGAACGACGTGCTCGAGGAGCTGAATCCGCAGGATCGGCTCGCGCTGGTGGATCGAGCCCGTCAGAAGGGGTTAAGTTTCACAGAATCAACGGCTTCCGATACTCCAGAGGACCCCATGGCGGCCATTGGACGCCGTGTGCTGGCCGCGGTGTCATTTGACAAGCCCACCCATTTGGATCATTTAATAGAGGTGTTGGAGGGGCTGTCCTCCTCTGAGATCATCGCCGCCCTCTTCGAGCTCGAGCTCCAGGGATCCGTGAAACAGATGCCCGGCAAGCTCTACATCAGGGCGTGGCAATCGTAACTAGGGATAAGATAACGTTTCATGGCCACTTCTCTCGTTGTCGTGGAGTCGCCCGCCAAAGCGAAAACCATCGGCAAGTACCTCGGCAAGAGCTTCACCGTCAAGGCGTCGCTCGGCCACATCAAGGATCTGCCCAAGAAGAACCTCGCCGTCGACGTCGAGCGCGACTTCAAGCCCGACTACCAGGTGATCGAGGGCAAGAAGAAGCTCATCGCCGAGCTGAAGCAGGCCGCCAAAGACGCCGACAACATCTATCTCGCGGCTGACCCTGATCGCGAAGGCGAGGCCATCTGTTTCCACCTGCAGGAAGAACTCCAACGCAAGAACGGCCCGCCCGTCTTCCGCGTGATGTTCAACGAAATCACGGCCAACGCCGTGAAGAAGGCCTTCGACAAGCCGATGCAGGTGAACGTGAGCCTGGTGGAGGCCCAGCAGGCCCGCCGCGTTCTCGATCGTCTGGTCGGCTACAAAATCTCGCCGCTGCTCTGGGACAAAGTCCGTCGCGGTCTCTCCGCGGGCCGCGTCCAGACCGTCGCTCTCCGCCTGATCGTGGAACGCGAGCGGGAAATCCGCGCCTTCGTCCGGCAGGAATACTGGACCATCGACGCTCAGCTCAACGCCAAGAAGCCGCCTATCCTCAATGCGCGCCTGGCGAAGAAGAACGAAGCCAATCTCGAGATTCCCGACGCGGCCGCTTCCGACGCCATCGTCAAAGCGCTCGACGGCGTCGACTGGGTCGTCAAGAACGTCAACACCCGCGAGAAGCGCCGCAATCCGGTGCCGCCGTTCATTACGTCGACGCTGCAACAGGAAGCCGCCCGCAAGCTTCGCTTCTCCGTGAAGCGCACCATGGGTCTCGCTCAGCGCCTCTATGAAGGTGTCGAGCTCCCCGGCGAAGACGCCGTCGGTCTCATCACCTATATGCGTACCGACTCCGTCCGCGTCTCCAACGACGCGCTGACGGAAGTCCGCGCCACCATCGGCGAGCGCTACGGTGCCGACTACCTGCCCGCCCAGCCCAACACCTACAAGACCAAGAAGGACGCGCAGGACGCCCACGAAGCCATCCGCCCCACTTCTTCTGCCCGCCATCCCGAGTCGCTTGTCGGCAAGATGGAAGAGGATCTGCTCAAGCTCTACCGCCTCATCTGGATGCGCTTCGTCGCCTCCCAGATGACGCCGGCGGTGTATGACCAGACCACCATCGAGATCGACACCAAGGGCCACGACGGCGCCGCCTATCTGTTCCGCGCCACCGGTAGCGTACCGAAGTTCGATGGCTTCCTCGCCGTCTACGAAGAAGGCAAGGACGCCAAGGACGAAGAGGACGATGAGCTGAAGGCCAAGCTGCCGAAGGTCGAAGTCGGCGAGACCCTCAAGCTGAAGGCTCTGCTGCCGGAGCAGCACTTCACTGAGCCCCCGCCCCGCTTCACCGAAGCCACGCTCGTCAAGGAACTGGAAGCCGATGGCATCGGCCGCCCGTCCACCTACGCCTCCATTCTCACCACGATTCAGGAACGTGAGTACGTCAAGAAGGAAGGCGGCAAGTTCACGCCCACCGAGCTTGGCATGGTCGTCACCGATCTGCTGCTCGAAAGCTTCTCCGACCTGTTTGATGTCAAATACACCGCTCGCATGGAAGACGAGCTCGACGACATCGAAGAAGGCAAGATGGATTGGCGCGCCGCCATGGCGGATTTCTACGATCGCTTCACCAAGGATCTGGAACGCGCCGCCACGGAGATGACCGACATCAAGCGGATGGAAAAGCCGATTGGCGAAGCCTGTCCGCGCTGCGCGAAGGAACTGGTGCTCAAGTGGGGCAAGCACGGCAGCTTCATTGCCTGCACCGGCTACCCGGATTGCACCTACACGCGCGAGCCCGAAGCGAATCTCACCGGTGAAGTCTCCGAGCAGGACGAAGAGGAATACTGCGAGAACTGCGGCCGTCCGATGGTGCTGAAGAAGGGCCGCTTCGGCCAGTTCTTCGCTTGCTCCGGCTATCCCGATTGCAAGACGACGAAGCAACTGGGCGCGAAGGAACAGAAGAAGTCAGACGTTCCGCTGGATGAAAAGTGCCCGAGCTGCGATTCGCATCTCGTGATGAAGTACGGCCGCTTCGGTGAGTTCACGGCTTGCTCGAACTATCCCACGTGCAAGTACGTGAAGCAGAAGACCACCGGGGTGAAGTGTCCCACCTGCGGCGACGGCGACATCATCGAGCGCCGTTCGAAGCAGGGCCGCACCTTCTACGGCTGCAACCAGTATCCGAAGTGCGACTTCGTGGCCTGGGGTAAGCCGATCGCGGAAAAGTGTCCGGAGTGCTCCGGCCCGTATCTGGTGGAGAAATACCTCAAGAGCGGCAACTGGGCGCAGTGTCCGAACAAGGAATGCGGCTTCAAGCGGCCTCTCGAGGAGGCTGCCGCTCCGGCGGCGAAGGTGGATGCCGCAGCGTCGGAGGAAGAGACCGTCCCGTTCTAGGGCTGGCCTTTCGACGTTGCCTCTACGCTGTGGCGGCGGCCGTAGGCGAAATAGATCGCCAAGCCGAGACTGAACCAGCCGAGGAACCGTATCCAGGTCAACAGCGTCAGGCTCATCATCAGCACGACGCAACAGACGATGGCCGCCACGGGCACCAACGGCACCAGCGGCACACGGAAGCCGCGCTTCATTTCCGGCCGGCGCTTGCGTAGGATGAGCACACCGGCCGAGACCAGCGCGAAGGCGAACAGCGTGCCCATGTTGGCCAAGTCGGCGAACGTGCCGATATCGCCGAACATCGATGGAATACCGACCAGGAAACCAGCGATCCAGGTGGAGACATGCGGTGTCCGGTAGCGTTCGTGGATGCGGGAGAACAAGGGCGGGAGCAAGCCGTCGCGCGACATGGCGTACCAGATGCGGCTTTGGCCATATTGGAAAACGAGCAGCGATGAGATCATGCCGAACAGCGCGCCCACGCCCACGAACCAGCGCACGTTGTTGTACCCGTAAGCCTTCAGCGCATTGACGACCGGTGCCGCGTTGTTGAGCGTCGACCAATTCTGCATGCCGGTGAGCACCAGCGCCACGCCGCAATAGAGCAGCGCACAGATGACGAGTGACACGATGATGCCGAAGGGTAGGTCGCGCTGTGGATTGCGTGTCTCTTCCGCCGCGGTGGACACCGAATCGAAGCCGATGTAAGTGAAGAAGACGATGGCGCCGCCGGTGAGCACGCCGCTCGCGCCGTTGGGGAAGAAGGGATTCCAGTTCTCCGGCTTCACCAAGGTGGCGCCGACCGCGATGAAGAGAAGAATCACGATGACCTTGATGACGACCATCACGTTGTTCGCGGTGGCGCCTTCCTTCACGCCGCGCACGAGCAGCCACGTGAGTAAGAGCAAGATCACGAGCGACATCACGTTGATGTGTCCGGTGTACTGATCGCCTTGAAACATGGGCTCGGAGATCGCCGCCGGCAGCTTGAATCCGAAGCGATCGAGCACGTCGTTCACGTGCGCCGCAAAGCCCACCGCGACAGCCATGTTCGACACGGCGTATTCGAGCACCAACTGCCAGCCGACGATCCAGGCGAAGATCTCGCCGAGCGTCGCGTACGTGTAGGTGTAGGCCGAGCCAGCGATGGGAATCAGCGAGGCGAGTTCCGCGTAGCAAAGCCCGGCGAGTCCGCAGGCCAGCGCCACCAAAAAGAACGAAAGCGAAATGCCAGGCCCCGCGCCCGGCCGCCCGACGCTCGCCACCCGCGCCGCCATGGCGGATGATCTCGAGAATCGTGGCGTTCCACACGCTCTCGTATTGCTTCACTTCGCCGGCGGCGGCCGTGCCGGTCAAGATGAAAATGCCTGAGCCGATCACCGCGCCGATGCCGAGCGCCGTCAATTGCCACGGTCCCAGCGTCTTTTCAACGCCCGGTCCGGATGCTCACTCTCGGCGATCAAACCCTCGATCGACTTGGTCCGCAGCAGCGACATTCGTTCAGTAAACCATGGATCGCGCGAATCTGTGACAATCGAAGCGTGGAGGCTTTTTCCTTCGAAGAGGCGCGCGCCTGCGTCATCCGTGAGCTCGTCGCGCTGGCTCCCCGGCCGGGCATCGAGAACGTGACGCTCGGTGACGCCTGCGGCCGCGTGCTGGCCGAGCCGATCTTTGCCGACCGCGACTATCCTCCAACCGCCCGCTCCGTGCGCGACGGCTTTGCTGTGCGCTCCGCCGACCTGCCGGGCCGCTTGCTCGTCACTGGCGAGGTCCGCGCTGGCGAGACGTTTTCCGGTAACGTGGGTCCCGGCGAGGCCGTCGAAATCATGACGGGCGCGCCGATGCCCGCCGGTGCCGATCAAGTGATCATGGTGGAACACGTCACGCGCGACGGCGACTATGTCGTCATCAAACCGCCGCCACGCCGGGCGAGAACTTCAATCCGCAGGGCGTGGAGGCGCGCGCGGGGGATCAAGTGCTCGGCCCCAAACGCTTGGGCTTCGCCGACATCGGTCTGCTGGCCACCTACGGGCACACCAACGTGAATGTCTACCGTCAGCCGCGCATCGCGATCCTCGCCACTGGCGACGAAGTGATCGATATCACGCAAGCGCCGCGCGCGGATCAGGTGCGCAATTCGAAACGCTTGGTCATTGGCGGCTCAGGGTGCAACGAGCCGGTGGCATCCCGGTCATGCTTCCTATCGCGCGCGACGTTTACGACCACACGCGCGACCTGATTCAGCGCGGCCTTCAAGAGGATCTGCTGTTGCTCTCCGGCGGCGTCTCCGCGGGCAAGTACGACATCGTCGAAAAGGTGCTGGGCGACCTGGGCGCCGAGTTCTTCTTCACACGTGTGCGTATCCAGCCCGGCCAGCCGTTGGTCTTCGGGCGCATGCAAGGCAAGTTCTTCTTTGGTTTGCCGGGCAATCCGGGCTCGACGATGGTGACTTTCGAACTGTTCGCGCGCGCGGCGGTGGAATTGCTAGCTGGACAGACGGAGACCCTTTTGCCGTTCACTCGCGCCCGTCTGGGCGGACCATTCAAACAAAAGCCAGGATTGACGCGCTTCTTGCCCGGCGCGCCTCAGTGGCGATGGCGCCGAACTGACGCCGATCTCGTGGAAGGGCTCCGGCGACATCCCGTCGCTGGCGCGCGCCAATTGCTTTCTCGTCAGCGACCCGCAGCGGGAGCACTACCGCACGGGCGGACGACATCCGGGTGTTCCTCCCATGAGCCAGCTTTCTCATTACGACGCGGAAGGCCCGCCTCGATGGTGGACGTCTCGGCCAAGGCGGACACGCGCCGCACGGCCACCGCGCCATGCGTTCGTCAAGATTAGCGCCGCCGTGCTGGCCGCGCTGCCGGACAATCCCAAGGGCGATCCGCTCGAGGTGGCCCGCATCGCCGGCATCATGGCTGCGAAGAAGACGGCCGAGCTGATTCCGATGTGCCATCCGCTGCCTATCTCGCATGCCAGCGTCGATTTGAAGATCGAGGCGAACGGTATTCGCATTGAAGCCAGCGCGTCGACGGTGGCGGGCACCGGTGTGGAGATGGAAGCGCTGACGGCTGCGTCCGTCGCCGCGCTGACCGTTTACGACATGACCAAGGCCCTCGACAAGGGCATCGAGATTCAGGATGTTTATCTGCTGTCGAAGACCGGCGGCAAGAGTGGTGACTTTCGAAGGAGTGATGCATAGATGATCGATCGCCGCCAGTTTCTGGGCGCCGCGGCTTTGTCGCCGCTCGGCGCGCAGCAGCAGCCAAAGGAGCCCACTTTTACCGTCGGTTCCACCATCGTGATTGCGCCCACCACGGTGATCGAGAAGTCCTCCGGCCAGTACATCAACGACCTGCAGGCGGGCGACTTCACCGTGCTCGACAACAACAAGCCGCAGAAGGTGGAAGTGGACGTCAGCTACATTCCAATCTCGCTGGCCGTTTGCGTGCAGCGCAGCGCCAGCACGGAGAAGGTGTTGCCGACGATCATGCGCATCGGGTCGCTGCTGGAAGGCGTCATCACCGGCGAGCAGGGCGACATCGCGCTCGTCACCTTCGATCACCGCGTGGAAGTGGCGCAGGACTTCACGCAGGACAGCCAGAAGATCAAAGACGCGTTGGCCAAGCTGCGCCCGGGTTCCAACTCGAGCCGCATGAACGACGCGATGATGACCGCCGCGCGCATGCTGAAGAATCACGATCGCGCGAATCGTCGCCGGCGTATCATTTTGCTGGTGGGCGAAACGCAGGATCGCGGCAGCGAAGTAAAGGTGCGCCAGGTGCTCGACGAGCTCGAGTTCGCCAACACCATCGTGTATCCCGTGAACATGTCGCGCTGGCTGAACAAGCTGGGCGAGCGCACGCCGGTACCGGCGCCGGACCGGTTGCCGGTGGCTGCGCGTCCGCTGCCGCCGGGCGCCTTGGCCACGCCGACGACGATCCAGCAGAATACCGCAGCCTATTTCGGCAACTACACGGTGCTGGTTAAGGAACTGTTCACGGCGACGAAGGCGATCTTCGTGTCGAACCCGCAGGAGCTCTATGCGAAGTACACCGGCGGCAAGGAGCACAACTTCGTCGGGCTCAAGGGGTTGGAAGAGGCCGTGCAAAAGATCGGCGAGGAGCTGCACAGCCAGTATATGCTGAGCTATTCGCCCACGCGCGAGGCGAAGCAGGAAGGCGGCTGGCACGCGCTGCAGGTGGTGGTGAAGCGGCCTGGGCTCGAGGTGCGCACACGCGCGGGCTATTGGCGCGCTGCTGAATTCAATTAGCTAGAGGCGCAGGAACATGCTGTGGCGGTTCAGGTAGCGGACGAAGCGCCAGGAGATGACGAAGTAGAGCGGGAAGAGCGCCAGCACCCACCAGAGCGGCGAATCCTTGGGGCCGAAGGGCTTCACGGCGTCGTCCACCCCAGCCGTGGATCAAGGTAAGCGGCCAGCGCGTTCTGGCCGAGGACTTCAAACATTTCCCACTTGTTTTTGTTTTAGGTCGACGAGCCAGACGAACAGCGCGTAGCAGGCGAAGCTGAAGCCCGCGGCGAAACGTGAGATACGACAAACTGCCGGCGCGTTGGCTCATGGTCCACAGGTCGACAGGCGTCACCGGTGGCCAGAACGGCGGCGGCGCCAGGTGTCCACCTTGGTTGAAGCAGGAGAGTCCGTAGCCGAGCGCCATCAAGACGGCGCCCCAACGGAGCAAGGGCCGGAGGGCTTCGCGCGGGCCAAGGCTGGTGACCCAGTCATACGCGAAGGTGCCCGCGAGCGTCGGCACGGTCCAGGAAAGGAACCCCAGCGGGCCGCCGTCGATGACGCGCTTGGCGTGCAGCAGGTCGTACCAGAACCATGCTGAGAGGCTCAGGTTGGAGCAAGCCGGAGCCCGCCGCGAAGGCCAGCGCGCGCGGGCGCTTTTGGCCACGACGGGGTAAGATCCAGAGGCTGGTGACCGCGATGTGGACGAGGGCTTGAAACGGCGATCGCCAAAAGCTCTCGGCGAAGAAGCCGGTCCAGCCGAGCGCCGCGAGCTTGTCCCATTGGCCATACTTGCCGTCCAGGTGATACACCACGACGCCCACCAGCGCCAGCGCCAGGCAGCGTTTCATGGCGCGGCTGTAGTCCGGTTTCCGCAGCATGACCAGCCGCAGCGCGAAGCCGACGGCGAAGAAGAACTGCGGCATGATGGTGTCCGCATAGCTGCAGTAGGTGTTGTGGTGTTTGAAGACGGGATGGACGGCGGCGAAGCTGCCGATGAAGTTCACCAGGAAACATACCGGCCACGGTGTAGCCGCGGAATTGATCCATGGAGGCGATGCGGGCGCTCATGCTGGCTCCAAATTCAAGATACTCCACTTCCGGGCGGCAATTGAAGCGCACGCCCCATAGGCAGCCGACGCCGCGCGTGACGTGTACCCAGTGGCCGCGCCAACGATGGAGTCCGGAGAGCATCGACTGATCCCGCACGCTCCAGGCGCGCGGGCCGAGGATGGGGAGTACCACTTGGCCGCCATGGGTGTGGCCGAGAGCATGAGGTCGAAGACCGAGTCGCGCAGGTAGTCCTTCGAATCGGGATTGTGACAGAGCACGATGCGGGGCACGCCGATGGGGCAGTGCTCGAACGCCGCGCCGAGCATGATGCCGTTCGACCACAAGTCGCCCAGGCCCACGATGGCGAGCTTCTGGCCGCGCACTTCGACCGCGGTGGAGGCGTTGTCGAGCAAGCGCGCTCCGCCGGCGATCAGGACCTCGCCCACCGGATCCACGTCATGGTTGCCGAGCACGGCGAAGGTGGGCGCCGTGGCGGCCATGCGCTTCAATGGCTCGATCAGTTGAAGCGGATGGTCGGTCCAGTTGTTGGTGACGTAGTCGCCGGTGAGGCAAATGACGTCTGGCTTGGTGGCGAGACCGAGGTCGAGGGCGCGGTGGATCAGGCTCATGGGGACACGGAAGCCGTAATGGAGGTCGGAGAGATGGAGGATGCGGACTGGCGGCTTTCAGGCCGGTGAGGGGAACGTGTTTCTCGGTCAGTTCGAACCAGCGCGGCTCCAAGTAGGCGGGGTACGCTGCCAGCGCTGACCCTGCCGCCAGCTTCAGCCAACCGCGCCGCGTCATCAAGCGCCGAGCTTCTCTGCCAGGTCGAGAAAGTCATTCGCCACGATGGGGTAGTCGCCTGGGCGCGCGGTGTCGGCAGGCTTGACGCCGCCGAACTCTTGTGGCCGGTGGACGAAGGCGGTTGGCAATCCGAGCTTCGCCGCGGCATCCAGATCGCCGCGGTGGGCGGCCACCATCATGGTCTCTTGCGGAGTGAGGTCGAGCAGTTCGGCGGCGGTGAGGTAAGCCTCGGGATCGGGCTTATAGTGCCTGGCGAGCTCGGCGGAGAGGATCGCGTCCCAAGGCAGGCCGGCGTGCTTGGCCATGTTGGTGAGCAGAGACAGGTTGCCGTTCGAGAGCGGCGCAATGATGAACTTTTTCTTGAGACGCGCGAGGCCGGCGACGGCATCGGGCCAGGGCGTCAAGCGATGCCAGACGCGGTTCAACTCACGGCGCTCGGTTTCGGTGAGCTCGAGCTTGCGTTCCGTGAGCAGCTTGTCGAGAATCGTGCGGTGCAATTCGTCGATGCGCTGCCAGCCGATGAGACCTTTGCGCACCTGATCCATGGCTGGGGCGTAGCCGGCGCGCCAACGGTCGGCGAACGCGGCCCAGTCGACCGACCAGCCTTTGCGCCGGTTCCATTCGACGCCCTCGCGAATGATCGATCCGCGCCAATCCACCACGGTGCCGAAGACGTCGAACAGTAGCGCCTTCGGCGCGGCCTGGCTTTGCATCGCCATCAGGAGGGTCCCTCCGTTTCACGCGGTCGCCTTTCGAAAGGCTTCGAGCTTCGCGGCGTCCAAGGCGCCAGCGGTCCGCAAGCTGCTGCAGACGTCGAGCGCGTAAGGCTGCACTTGGCGGCAGGCCTCCGCGGCGTTCTCCGCATGCAGGCGCCGGCGAGGAAGACGGGCACCTTCACGGCCTTCACGATCTTTTTCGACAGGCTCCAATCATGCGCGCGGCCGGTGCCGCCGAGTTCCTTCACCGGCGCGGCGAAGGAGCCGGAGTCGAGCAGCAGGGCGTCGCTGCCTCGCGCCGCGGTTTTAGCCTCCGCCAATGATTCCGGGCCGGTGACGTGCACCACCTGGACGATGCGCACGTGCGGGGCTTACTTGCGAAGCTTGGCGCGGGTCTCTTCGCTGGTACGGTCGCAGAGCTGGACGACGCCGGTGGCGCAGTAGCGCACTTGCTCGAGGATGAGCGTGGCGTCGGTGAGCGAGGTCAACAGGAAGGTGGCGATGGGCGGCGGCGTGGCCAGGGCGATCTCGCGGATCTTGTCTTCCTCGATGACGCCGGGCCCGCTGGGCATGGCGCTGACCAAGCCGAGCGCCGAGGCGCCGTGCGCGATCGCCAGCCGCGCTTCTTCAATGGACTGGATGCAGCAGACCTTGAAGCGCGTCACCCGGCGAGCTCCTCTTCGATTTCGAACAGGCGGTTGTATTTCGCCAGACGCTCGCTGCGGGTGATGGAGCCGACCTTGAGCTGCCCCATGCCGGAGGCGACGGAGAGATCGGCGAGGAAGCTGTCCTCGGTTTCGCCCGGAGCGTGCGCTGATGACGGCGCGATAGCCGGCGGCGCGGGCGCGGTCGATGACGGCGAAGGTTTCGGTGAGCGTGCCGATTTGATTCATCTTCACCAGCACGGCGTTGGCGCAGCCTGCGGCGATGCCGCGCTCGAGGCGGGCGAGGTTGGTGGTGAAGAAGTCGTCGCCGACGAGCTGGAGGCGCGCGCCCAGGCGTTGGGTGAGCCGCTGCCAGCCGCTCCAGTCGTCTTCGGCCAGGGCGTCTTCGACGGAGGTGACGGGATACTCGTTGGACCAGCGCTCGATGAGGTCGACCATGCCGTCGCTCGAGAGGGTGCGGTTCTCGGTGCGCAGTTCGTAGGTTCCTTCGTTGGTGTAGAAGTGGGTGGACGCGACGTCGAGCGCGATGGTGGCGGCGTAGCCGGTTTCGGTGATCGCGCGGGTGAGGAGGCTGAGCGCGGCTTCGTTGGTGGCGAAGCGAGGTCCCCAGCCGCCTTCGTCGGCGACGCCGGTGGTGAGGAGGCCGTCGGCGTCGATGAGCTTCTTGGCGGCCGTGTGCACGGCGACGATCGCTTCGAGCTGCTTCGCGTAGCCTTCTACGCCGTCGGGCATCACGAGGAAATCCTGGAACTCGATGTTGCCGCCGGCGTGCAGGCCGCCGGAGAGGATGTTGACCATCGGGAGTGGCATTCGCACGTTGCGGGATCCGGCGAGCCACTTCCAGAGGGGCACTCCGGCCTCGATGGATGCCGCGCGGGCGACCGCGCAGGAGACGGCGAGATCGCGTTCGCCCCCAGACGCGATTTTTGTGGCGTGGCATCGAGGTCGATCATGCGGGCGTCGATGGAGGCTTGATCCTGTGAGTCGGCGCGGTGAGCGCCGGGGCGATGACGTCGTTCACGTTGGCCACGGCGCGGAGCACGCCTTTGCCCGCGTAGCGGTTCGCGTCACCGTCGCGCAATTCGTGGCCTCGTGTTGGCCGGTGGACGCGCCGCTGGGTGCGTGCGCGATGGCGCGCAGGCCGTTCGCGAGCTCGCAGCGCGCGGCGACGGTGGGGCGGCCGCGGGAGTCCAAGATCTCCCAGGCGCGAATGGCTTTGATCTTCATGCGTCCTTCTCCAAGCTAATCCACAACTCTTCGATGCTTGCGGCGGGGCGCTCCATCAGATGCCGCGCGAGGCGGCGCACACGCTCGCGATTGAAGTCTTCCTGGATGTACTCGACGGGGCTCTTGCCGTCGATGCGGGCGAGCATGAGGCAGGGTAAGTGCACCATGATGTCCGCTCCAGGCGATGGCCACCGCTTGGTGATAGGCCACGGCGCAGGGCTGATAGCGCTGCGCTTCGCGGAAGTGTAGGCTCTTGAGCGCCAGGTGATTCAGCATGAAGGCGGCGTCGAAGGCGGGGTCGCCGAGGTGGATGCATTCGAAGTCGAGCGCGAGCGGGACGCCGCCGGCGACCATGATGTTTTTGGGGCTCCAATCGCCGTGGGTGAGGGCGATGGGGCGACGGCAGGCTTCGATCGCGCGGGCGAAGAATCTTTCGAGCTCCGGATGCGCATGGCCGTGAAGCGGTAATAGGGATCGAGGCGGAGGTCGTCGAAGAAGCTCTGATCTTCGAAGCCGGTGGGCGCGGCGCTCATGAGGTGGCGCTGGATGTGGCCGATGGCCTGCGCCACGGCTGGGGTTCGTTTCGCCGCGCAGGAGGGCGGCCTTCCAGGTCTCCGCGGTGGCGGGCGCCGCGGTCATGACGTAGGCATGCTGAGCGGCGTCCTCCACACGACGCGCGGGACCGTGCCAGAGGCCTCGAGTAAGCGCCAAGGCCGCGACCTCGCGGGCGATGCGCGCCGGATCACAAGGCCAGTCCTCCTTGACGCGCAGCTTCGGGATCGACTGCTTGGCGACGAGCCGATGGTGGCCGTCGTCGAGCAGGAAGATGTCGCTCGAGACGCCTCCGGATAACGGCGTCACCCGGAGCTTGGCGGCGTTCATGCCGAGGGAAATGGCGAGGGCTGCCGGATCGATCATTGCGTCAAGAGGCGGCGGCGGGCGTAGCCGCTGGGCTCCGCCTTTACCGCTTCGAGCTTCTTGGCCCAGTCGCCGGTGCCGTATTTTTGTTCGAAGAGGGCCATGGCGACGGTCCAGCGATTCAGGCGGTCGCGCTTGACGGCCTCCGGCGCGAAGGCGTGTTCGAGAGAATTGCGCCCGAGCTTGGTGATCTCGTCCAGGCTGAGGTTGAAGTGCTTGATTGCCGTGAAGTACTCGTCGGTGAGGTTCGAATCCCAGGAGCCCGCGTCGTCGGTGTTCAAGCAGACGGGCACGCCGAAGCGCAGGTATCGGGGAAGGGATGAGTGTCGAGGTCGGTGGCGTACTCGAGCAAGCCGTTCGACACCAGGTTCACTTCGACCAGGTTCTTGCCGTTGCGCATGAGCAGCAGGGTGTCGGGGTCGGTGATGAGGTTGAAGCCGTGGCCGATGCGCTCCGCGCCGAGCAGGAGCGTTTCGCGCACGTGGGTGCCGGGCGCGTCGACTTCGCGCCGTGGATGGAGAGATGAACGTCGGAATACTTGCGGCGCATCTTGCGGAAGAGCGGCAGGAAGCGGGGCGCGTTGCCTTTGTCGTTGTCCTCGCGGCCGGCCATGTTCACGCCGACGAACCAATCACGATGGCGATCGATGAAGGCATAGCCTTCTTCGAGGCGCTGCTCGGCGTTGGGCAGGAAGCGGATGACGACCCATTGGAATTTGACGACGACGCCGCTCGCTTTGACGTCGGGCTGCTCGAGGCGCCGGGTGACGATGCCGAGACCTTTTCGGCGTCGGCGGGCTGACCGTCGGACGTGAAGTAGGTGGAGAGTGGCGTGAACTGCGTTTCGAGATAGCGCAGGTTTTCGCGGCCATAGCGCTTGACGTAGAGGGCGATGGCTTCGGCGAGCACCTCGGGATCGCGGGCGACGCCGGTGAGCCGGTTGACGATGCCCTCGAAGAATTCATTGCGCCCCTCGCCGGCCTTGTCGAGCTTCATGGCGAGAGCCAATCA